>APFE030175211.1:60780-73164 GCA_000404065.3 Pinus taeda
AAGGAGAAGACTGAAGTCTAAAGAACCTTGGGTAACCGAGACGTCTATATAGATAGTCTTGCCTCCCAAAGTGATAGGGAACTTTGGAAGGATCCCTAATGGTTGAATCATTCCTCCGTTGAAAGCGGTGAGATTCGGTGCAACAGGTACAAGCAATGGGGAACCCAAAGCCTGCCAAGTAGTAACGGGCATAAGACTAACCGATGCTCCTTCATCTAACATAGTGCTAGGCAGCACCATATGGGAGGCATAGGCGGTGACCCAAAAAGGCACATGGGATGGAAGGGGAGGGGTAGTCAAACGACTCCAATCGAGGGAAATGACCGAACTACTTGGTGGGGGAACCATATGGTTGACCCCCTGTTCGGAAGGAACCGAATCGGAATTCTCCGGAGAGGCTGGGATCGGAAAACCATTATCAAGCTCAGGAGAATTCGATGACACGAGAAGAACACGGGAATTTTGCTCTTCCGAAATAGAGTGGTTGACAGGAGGTGAGCTCCAGTCGACACTCTTTCCGACCAATGGTTGGTCTGGAACAGGCTAGGCACAGCCAGGTTCGGGAAGAGGGGCCTGGACAAGAGGAGTATGTGAACCAATCTCATTGTTGGGAGGCGAGTGATCTGCAGCTGCAGAAAGGCGTTGATATCCAGCGGGGAGTTGGGGTGAGGGAGCTGGGAGACTTTCCAAAACAGTGGAGGCTTTATCCATGAGTGGAGAAAGGTGAAGGGGATGATTGCCTTCACAAAGTCTGCAGGGGATTCGAATCTTCCCTTTTCCCTTACCATTCCCAACTGATGAGGTAACATCGCTGTGAGCCTCAGTGGACGATGAGGGGCGGGCTGGATCATGAGACCATACTTCTAAGATCCTGGGAATACCAGGGCAATCGCGAAGAAGATGGTCCTCCTTGCATAATCGACAAGGAAACTTAACCTTCCGCGGAGGAGCGGAATGGGGCCCGACTTCAGGTGTGCTTGAGGGAACAACAGTTGTGCTTGTAAACTCTCTCTTAGGAGACTTCTTCTTCTTGGTCTTCCTCTTCTTCTTCTTAGCCACCTGGTTATTCGAATCGAAACTTTCACCAGGCGAAGTACAAGAAGGGGACGTAGAAGTAGGTGTCGAAGGAGAGAGGTCCACCTTGGGTTCAACATGATGTTGTTCAGGTGGAAGGATTGATGGAGTATTAGCTGACACGGTATGGACCAAAGAGGTTGAAAGCAACCAAACAGGCAACCCGACAGTTAACCCTGGAAGAGATAACGTCGCCATATAAGGAGCACCAACATTCCCAAGAGGAGGGGAATGACTAGGATTCCCGTCAGGAGGGGAACTTAGGTTGGTGAACCCTGGAAAAGTTGCCATAGTCAAAGAAACCTACTCAAGCAATCAAACACAAGATCTAACCAGGTAATGTTATCGAGGCCAAATAAATTTTAAGACACGAGAACTGAACTTGTCCTTTTCATGTTTCGAGAGTTGAGAAAAGGACGAAAAGATGACTCTATCTCCTTCGAATATTTAATGAGCACGAAGTGACAAGATGCTCACTTACACCTTTTCTTTTAGGGAGTCCGAAAAGGATCAAAGTGACTGCTCTGGAGATTCTAAGCAAAAGGTTTTACCAAGCAACCCGTAAAAACTGCTTATACACCTTGGCAATCGTATGAGAACCAAGGACTTTCCGTACTGCAGTCAATCTTCCCGAATGCTGTGTTTGGTGCATTACGGTTCACAAGGCGGCAGACTCGGCTTCCTATGGATAAAGGATGCAAACCTAGTGGAGTCTCCCCATATATACGCGATAGTACGTGGGAGCCCAAGTCCGTGCTAGACCAAAATTGAATCACACCAGGAGGAATCACCCAACCTTAATGTGAAAACAAGAGTGACTAGGTTTTACGACGCTGGAGCACGTCTCTAGCCTAGACCTCTAGATATTTGTGTTAAGTTCCAATGCGTTTTTAGATAAATTTGGTTTATTTTACGGTTGATCTTGAATTAAGTTTTGATTTCAGGTCCTACCGTATGATCTCTCGAAAATATTTAAATGCAACTACATGCCAAAGAACATCATTTTGTTCGATGAATTCTAACTATGAGAAGGTTAGGAATTTTCAATCAAACAAAACGAACTCAAGCAATCAAACAACTAAATGCAACTAATAGCAAGGAGATGAAACTTTTGTTTTGAAAACACAAAACAACGAAATGTCCTTTTCCTTTTAACTATTAAATGCAAAAGATGCTAGTTTGCTTTTCTTTTCAATGGCATAAAAGTGTTTAGAATGACTTTGAGAGACAGCGAGGTCAAGCAAAGAAATGAAATCACTCGATGCAAACACAAGAGAGTTCCCAAGACACTAAAAACCAGTTTCCCAAATCAAAGGAAAATAAAGGCTTATGAGCTATGTGATCTAAGCTCAACAAGAAAAAAAGGAATTCAAAGGAGGAAGGCAAGTCACTCAGAACACAACCAAAACACTTCCAACAATCACCAAGCGAATTTGAAAACAAATCTGAAGTTGGTTGGTCAAACAAGAACACAAGATCCTAAACAGAAGGCTTGACACACACACGGCCACTAGATGCTCTAGGGCTTAAGTGCGAAATCAATGGAGAAAAGCAAACACTCGGAGGATAAGAGTTCAAAACTAGACCAATGATGATTCAACACACTCGAGCAACTATAAAAGTTAAGGCAAAATGCAAACCAAGCAGCGAAAGCGAAACGAAAGGCTTTGCAAAACCGAAAACAAGTAATAAACGAACCCTTGCGGAACAAGGCTTCGCAAGCAAGCATGTCACAGCTCAGACAAAATAAAACAAGTCATAAACCAAGTGGAAAGAGCAGTGGACAGTCAAACCAATAGGTTCAGGAGGCAAATTTGGACAAAAATGAATTCTACAGGATCAGCGCGGGTGACCCCTCAGCAACAAAGCGATGACAAGACAACACCCGTAGCAACTTTGCACTGTCAGCGCGGAAGGACACGGATAAAGGGCGCTGGCTCGAAAACAAGGTCAGCGCGACTGTTAAATGTACAAGCGTGATGACAGGGAAAGCAAAGAAACAGATGTGCGATGTCAGTGCGACTGTTCTAAAATAAACCGCGCTGAGGCTAAAAAACAAACAAAATTGAACCAAAAACTCCCAAACCAAGGCAACAGCCTTTTAAAACAATTAAAGCGTTTCCCAGGATGAACTAGGAAACCAAAAACAGAGAACTAATCCCAAATCTTTGACAAGAGAGTAATAATCAAACTCAAAACAAGGATGAACAACAAAGAGACAAGCAAAACTCCCCAGCGGAGTCGCCAAATTGTTGGAGAGGTAAATCCCCTCTACGGATAGAGGCGATCCCTACTAGCCCAGAACGGGTCTAGCAACAATCAATCAATGCTACTCTGCAAGTTCCTAGTTGCAATTAACAAGTGGGCAATGAACACCTACTTGGATTCCAGCGCTATGTTTGACGAAGAGATGCCGCTCTCGCTCCTTCGCTCCAGCCGGTCACAATTCTCCACTATCCTCGTGGGCGGACACCTGCAGAAGCAAAGAGAAGACAAACAGAAGCGTAAAATGTAGTAAAAGCAACTATACATCAGTCACAAAGGATGTAATTCACATTAACCATTCATAAGACAAATGAGAATGGAACCATAACAGTAGTCATCTATCTTTTATTAATCAGAAATAGAGAAAGGTAAAACCAATGTTCTGACGCTGAGTCCTTCTCTAGAGGGTCCAGCCAACATGTCTCATAAGCATTCACCCTTGAAGGTAGATCTCCCAAGACAAACAACTCTCTCTCTCACAAGACAACAAAGCTTCATAACCTTCCTTGAGCTCTCTAGCAATCCACACACAACACACCAAATTCCTATTAAGAGCAGCACTAATGCACTATGAATTCCTCTATGTCAAAGTCTATATGTCAAAAACTAGCTGCTCATGGCAATGGTGGAGGCTTATATAGGAGGAGTCTCAATGAATAGTGAAAGGATGAGCTTATCCCCAAGAAAGGTGGGTTATTAGGCGAACAGACATGCCATAGAAAGGAGGGCGACCTTTACAAAGCCAACAACCAGGTCTGGAGTCATCTGGAAGGTTGGCTGTTAGAACAAACTCGCCCAAACAGGATTAGCACGGGTGCATAACTGGACTGGCGCGCTGGCATCGCATCTCAATAACAGAAGAGGTCTGGTCAGCGCGATCTAATACAAGCGGAGGGTGCGCTGGCTATGAAATTCGACCAGCACGGAAAACCGGTGTGCTTCCGCGCTGGCAGTGCACCAATTACACTATCATCCACCAATCAGCGCGGCTATTTCAATAACAGTCGTGATGATCCAATAAACTTAGGCAAAGAGGGTTTTTGGCCATTTCAGAGAGCATGAGCATGATGGATTTGATTTCATGACACAGTAGGGAGACTGACAGGGAGACAGTGACAATTTACTGTGTAACAGTGTGGGATGCCAAAGGACCGATAACGGATGAGGAAAAACAGTCGTCTGATTCCTCCATTTTAGAGTTTTTCCTATGTATTTCTCTATGTAAATAAAGAAGCAATTCTTTGGGATTTTTCATCACACCAGTCTTTCTGTTTGAAAACAGGTGGCCATCATAACTTAAGCATTTTACAATGATTGTTTAACACTTGACAGGGATTTGAATGGACAGCGGCCAAGAGCCAGAAAGCCCAAGAATGTAGATGAACGAATAGAGCCTAGAGGATTAAAAGCAACTCTAGGGTAGACAAAGAGGACAGAGAAGAGGAGAGAAAGAGAAAGCAGAAGACAGAGAGCAAGAGGGACAGAGAGCAAGAGGGAGATTCCATGCACTCATTTAGACTCGAGGATTTAGAGTAAATCCCTGTTGTTTTGTCACTGTTGTGTTGAGACTCTATTCGAGCTCACACCTGTAATCGTCTACTCTTGAAGACATAATATAGAGGTTGACACTGAAAGATGGACCAGGAGATGTAGCCAGGAAGTTTGGTGAACTCCCTGATTATTTGATGTGTTGATGTGTGTGTTTATTATGTTCATTGTCTATATTATTCACAATCTTTTCGATCCGTTGCACTAAATAATATAGGAATTCATGCATATGAGTCTGTACTACCTTAATATTGATTTAAGATGTCAATTTCAGATCACTTTGTGATCAAACATATTGCAAGAAAAACAATATCCCTTAAAGTATCTAGAAGCTGATGATCTTTCTGTGTGACGGTTATTAGCTTGAACCATTCTACTTCTGCATCTTGCTGCAACATGTCCAAAATTATGACATATAAAACTTTCAACATTATTCATTAGAGGAAAGAATTGATTATCACTTCCATGGTTAGGAGTAAATGATTTTCTTTGAAGACTTTCTTTCCTTGGTTACTGATGGGGTTGACCTCTTATCGCCTCATTAATCATTTCAGATTTTGCATTAGAGTTCCTTGCTTCAATTTATGAGCTAGATTCATCTTTAACAGTTTCATGAAAACCAAGACCAAATTTGATGGCAGGACACCTTTGACTACTAAGAATATCATCCAAAATATTAGTACTATCTTGAAATCGTAAAAGTTTATCTTTTTCTTCTAATTTACCTTTTAGGATATTTACCTAAACCTAATATTGCTCTTCCTTTTCAAGATATTTCTTCTTCATGATTTCTTCAGCCTTTCTTCCTTCTTCCACTGGTTGCCTTAATTTGACAATCTCGTTTTCTTGTTCTTCATCTGCTTGAGGTAGTTATTGATTATGCTTATTTGAATTTTCAAGATCTTCTTTTAGAGAGGCGATCTCAACTTCAAGACTTTCATAGTAACTGGATCTATCCTTAAGTATCTTGATTTTTGAACTCTTTTCATTTACTTCATTTCTTAATGATGCCACTTCATCCTATAGCTTTTGACATTGATCTTCTTTTTCCTTGTACTGCTTCCTTACTTTTTTTCCTTCCTCCAACTGAGCTTTTAATCTAGTAACTTCTTCTTTGAAGGCACACTCCCTTTTGTTAAATAGATCTTGTTGATCTCTAATTTTATCTGTGAGTCTTTTAACTTTTGCCTCTATATTTCTTTCACTATCACTTTCAATATCTTCAACAATGTATGAACAGAGAAAAGTATCTCCAGAAGACCAAAAATTTGTACCTGATACATTTTTTATTTGTTCATCTTCAATCTAAGGTGATTCTAAATTTGAATACTTGCTACAAACCGATGCCCAATTGTCTCTCCTATTGTTATTGTTCCTTTGAGATGTCTTCTTCTTCTTAGGCACTTTCTTCTTTAGCTTCTTTCCCATTATCTCTACGGATCTCCTTCAAGCGATCAAGCTTCTGCCAAAGGACCTGCTCTGATACCAATTGTTGGGAATACTACTGAGAGGGAGGGGGAGGTGAATCAGTATTTATCAAGTCAATAAATTTCTCATTTCATACTCAGATTTATATACACTACTTTAATGAAGGGGAACTCATGCGTGTACACAACTATCTTTAAGGAAACTAACGTATATCCAATGAACTTATGATTTAGTTAATTCATCATATGTTGATCTTTAATCAGTACTTTATTAACCATGTGCAGTAATAACAGAATAAACTATCACACATAAGCAACATTGTTAGGTCCTTATACTTCTAGTGCAACCCCTTATTGTTATTAGTACAACCCCCTTATTATATTGTTGTGCCCATGTAGTCCCCATATTGTTATTATTGTGCCCTATAGAAGCCCACTATTATTATTATTGTGCCCTTACATTATTATTGTTATGCTGACTCTGATTATATTATGACCCCTTGGACTCATATATATAGAAAGGAGGTCTGGTCATTTGTATCATCCAAGAATTTTTCATTTGTGTAATGTAAAGGAGGTTTCCTCCTCAAAGAGGCTTATTTTGAAGGTGTTTATCTATCTTTTCTATACTTTTGTGAGTCGGTTTCATAACATTTGGTATTAGAGCTCTGTATTCTAGGGTTTTGCTGCTCCAAAAAGGTCATCATGGAATTTGCACTATAAAATTTTCACTACGAAGTTTCAGAAGATAAAAGAAAAACCCATTTCAGAAGAAATCGGTCTGAAGCTCGAGTCCGAATTTCAGATCTTGTATTACTATATTTTGGAGATATGATCTGAGGAAGTTATAGTTTTTGCAAGCTTCAAAATTTCATCTCAAACCGGTCATCGTGGAATTTTCGCTATTTCTTTTTTATGAAATTCCTAACTCTGAAATTAAAACCATTTGAGAAGAACTCTTGGTGAAGCTTGGGTCAAAATGTCAAATCTTATCTCGCTATATTTTTGGATATATAATCTGAGGAGTTAGGGTTTTTGCAGACTCCCGAATTACATTCTAAACAAGTGACTGTGGGAAAATCGTCATAACTTTCTCTCTGAGCATACAATTTGAAATTTCATAAGAAGTTACAGAAATAGGATGGAATATAGTTTTCTTTATATATTTTTTAGATCTGAAGGTTGAAACGGTGACATGTGCAATGTCATACAAGTTTGCTCTTCTGAACCAGTATATAATTAGGTCATCCCAGGAGATTGGTCATAACTATTTCTTCAGTAATCTAATTTCGATCTGACTTATGGGGCTAGAAAGAGGATTCAGAGGTCTATCATAGACCAATATTTCAAAACTTAAAGATCTGAAATTGCAGAGTTATAGTCGTTTCAATATTGAGCTCCTAAAATCAAGAAAAAGCAATATGAAGAAGTTTGATGGAAAAGATCCGGTAAATTGGATACTACAGATGGAGAAATATTCTGATCTACATGAGGTGCAACTGTTACAAAAGGTACACATTGCATCTTCATATTTAGAACCAAATCAATATTTATGGTATAAAGGGCTTTGTTCTCATAAATCACTTGTCACATGGTCAGTTTTCACGAAGGAAATTATTTCACATTATGAGGATACAAAGAGAAACACATTCTTTAGCCAATTGATAAATCTCAAACAAAAGGGTTCAATGGTAGAGCACATTGAGGACTTTCAAAAATTTAATATAAGGGTAAATGATATTCTAGAGAAGCGAAGGAATGATGTCTTCATAGGGACTTTAAAGGATGACATTCAACATGAGGTTCATCTATGCGAACCTGATTCATTGGAGAACACATTCAGGTTGGCAAGAAAAATTGAAAGTGAAATTATGGAAACAAGGAATCCCACCACTCACGACTATAATTATGGAAGTGTTTTTTCTCCTAACCTTCCACAACCTACAAGGTTTATACCACAAAAATTAGAAGAATAAAGAGAAAAAGGGCTTTGTTACAATTGTGATAGCAAATACACTAAAGGTCATAAGTGTGCTGAGAAGAAATTATTTTGCATAGATTATGAAGAGGAGGAAGAAAAGGATAAAGAAACATCAAAAGAAGAAGATATACACCAAGAACCAACCCTAGAGCAAGAAGAAATGAATCCGACCATATATTGTAAAGCATTGGCAAGAATTACCACTCCTCAAACTCTCAAGATAAGACATATCAAGAGGAAAAATGTTCGAGAAGTGAAATATCACATCGATAAAGAAGAAATGAATCTGACCATATCTTGCAATGCATTGGCCGGAATTACCACTCCTCAAACTATAAAGATAGAAGGAAATATCAAGAAGAAAAATGTTCAAGAAGTGAAAGATCACATCGAGCATCAAGAAATGAATCTAACCATATATTGTAATGCATTGGAAGAAATTACCACTCCTCAAACTCTCAAGATAGAAGGGAATATCAAGAAGAAAAATATTCAAGCAGTGAAAGATCACATCGAGCATCAACGAAATTTTCTCCAACTTTTAAAGGATAATGCCACTTTGGTACAAAATCGAATGAAACAACAGGTAGATCAACTTCATAGTAAAAGAATTTCCGATGTAGGTGATTGGGTATTTTTACGGCTACATCTCAAGCAAGCTATTTATGAGAAGGAAATGTTGGCAATACTACATGCACTTAAAAAATGGCAACCTTACCTAATGGGAAGACACGTCAAGATAAAAATGGATCATGATAGCCTTATTAGAACAAATATTATCTTTAGAAGAACAAAAAAAATGGGTCACAAATATGTTGTTTTATGACTTTGAAATCATCTAAAAACAAGGGAAGAAAAATGTTGTTGCAAGTGCACTCTCAAGAAAGGATGAGGATGTGGAAGCATTTTTTGTGTTATTTCTATTATCCAACCAGATTGGATAAATGAAGTAAGGGTTGAATGGAAGAAGGAGGAAGAAGTGTGGCCACTCATTCAAAAGTTGCAGAAAATCCCATTTCAATCAATATTGCCAGAACTTGACGAGGAAGGAAAAATCATATTGGAACCTAAAGCAGTCACAGAAACAAGAACCCGACAACTACAAAATCAATCAATTTTAGAGTATATCATCAAGTGGAAGAACTTTCTACTGAAGATTCTACAATGGAGGACAAGAATTTTATACAGAAGCATCAAGAACTACTCAAGCGTTGAGGACAATACTTTTTGAAGGAGAGGGGCATGTTAGGTCCCTATACTACTAGTAACCCTTATTGTTATTAGTACAACCCCCTTAATATGTTGTTGTGCCCATGTAGTCCCCATATTGTTATTATTGTGCCCCATAGAAGCCCACTATTGTTATTATTGTGCCCTTACATTATTATTGTTATGTTGTTTCTGATTATATTATGACCTCTTAGACTCCTATATATAGAAAGGAGGTCTTGTCATTTGTAACATCCAAGAATTGTTCATTTGTGTAATGTAAAGGAAGTTTCCCCCTCGAAGAGTCTTATTTTGAAGGTGTTTATCTATCTTTTCTACCTTTTTGTGAGTTGGTTTTATAACAAACACACATGAACACCAAGATTTAAGGTGGAAACCCAATGCAGGAGAGAAACCACCTACTGTTGTTGTCTTTGTCTTCTTTTAATATAATAAAAACCTATTTACAATATTGTACTGGTGTAGATTCATACCAGTATGCAGGCACCCACTTGTAGAAGGCTACAACCTTCTCTCATTCTCCAATTTCTACTGGAGGGGAGATGCAACCCCATAGCTCTTTTACTAGCCAATATGTTTACTAGTACTTAGGTGCCAACCTACAAAAGGCTCTAACCTTCACTCATTCTCCAGCTGCTACTAAAAGGGAGATCCAACCCCCTGGCTCTTATATTGGCCAATATGTTTACCAGTACATAGGCGTCAGCATACAGGAGGCTATGACCTTCTCTCTTCCTCTAGGGACCACATTTCATAAATTTTCAGAGTGGATACTCTTGAACAACACAATATGAAGGCATTGTTTCATCAATTTTCACACTGGACCCATCAGCAACATTGAAGCTAAAAATCAATCACTGCAATCAGGGAAAATTTTAAGAACCACCCTAAATTTATATGTATAATAAATGGGTGAATCCCCATGATACATAAGAAAAATGGGAGGTGATTTTATCACTAATATAATATGTATATATATATTTTTTGGTGAATCTCTCACCAGATTATATTATCTTGTAAAGTCATGACGAATATTTCATTGAATTATAAAATCTTGTAAGATCTTGGAAAATCTTTTACTGAATAATAAAACATTGTGAAGTCTTGGCAATTTTTTTGTTAAAGTATGAAACCATATATGATATGGTTTCATAAAACATTTTCATTAAATTGTAATATACTAACATACATGTTTGGAAAAAAGAAACATAATTTTCACTTCCTATAAACAATGTTGCAAGTTTTAGTGGCCATGTTTGTCATGGTAGGAGAGATTAATGTTTTCTCTACCACTTTTGTCAAGCTACCACCTTTGCCAAGCTATCAAATTTATTTCTTATTCCATAGACTCCAACTGCGGATTAAGAAAAAAAAACACATCAAGTTTGTTTACCCCAACAGGCCAACAAGTAGCAAGCCCCCAGTATATAATATAATGAAGTAGTAGGTATCCCAAAGGCCTGAAGGGGATCTAATGGAAAGAAGTGACCATTGTCAGAAGTCTTCCAATCAATATATAAATCTATAAATGTAGATTTATTATTGTTTTAATTGGAAATCTTCAATTAAATAATAAAATTTAATTACGTCTCTCCCAATCTAAATTTCTTATTAGCATAATTCACTACCTTCATACCATTTTTAACAGCGTCGTAACATGTGGATTAATTTCCTCTTTCGTCAACAGTCTCCGCCTTTTAGGACAATATGGTGCAGTGACTCAACCCCTACATATCATTACGACAAACTAAGAATAGTAGAGAAGATGAAAGGTTGTACAAACCAACATATTTTTCAAACAACTAATCCAAGATCAGTACCTTAACTTTTTCACGAAGATATCATATTGAGAATGTTTGAAAAATGGTGGGAAATCTAGGCAGTGACTATCTCTCTTCGGCGAGGGTGATGCAAAAAGAGTTAAGCTTTCATTGTTTTGAATTTTTTTTTGTTAAATCAGACAAACCAATATTAATGGAGATATCAATATTTTTTACTAAATTTTGTGAAGTGATTAAATGTAGTTTTAACCATTCACCTTAAGATTTTTTTTTACAATATAATTTCCTAAGTCTATTTAATATCTTCATTATCATAAAAACCAACCTATATCCATCTTAACTCCACATCTACCACTCTTAGGAGGATGAAATCTATTTATCCCTCTGAGAACTTGGTAGACCCAGAATTAAGATGGATCTAAGATGATAGAACTTCCCCTTTAAATAGTCTATGCTCACATGAATACCATGGTATTACCATGGGTCAATACCATGAGTTATCATAAATGTGGAGCTTAAAAATTACTTAGTAATTTATAAAAATTAATAAAATTAATAATTGATTTTTATTTTATTTTTTATTTTAACCAAGTTAAAATGTTTAAAACCCCATACATTAAATACAACATCCATTTTTACTCTTGATCACCCAAGCCCCGAGAGGGATCAAATATTTTTCTCTATGCTAGTTTGCATATCATAATATTTGATCCCTCTCGGGGCTTAGTAGATCCAGAGTAAATATGGATTTATGCTGGTTTAATTCCCCCATTTAAATAGGCTACATTCCACGTGAATACCATGGGTCGATACCACGTGCCATTTTTATTTTTATTAATACTAATATTAGGGTTAATAATGTTTTTTTGCATGGTATTAATAATAATCTAGCCCATGGTATTTGGCCGATAGTATTTTGCCCATAGGTTTCACCTAAATATAACACATTTTTTGAGTGTTCGTAAATATAAGGTAACTTATTGGGTAAATATGAAAATATTGTTTAATTTGTTTACCATACCTCTCGTTTATTTATATTTTTATTAATTTACCATACCTCTTTTACAAATATGGTATT
>APFE030175211.1:77423-97683 GCA_000404065.3 Pinus taeda
GTATCACTAAATGAAACCTTTTGGTTTTAGCCTTCTTAAATAGAAAGAGGGTATGGACTAAATATAAAAGGAGGTTTTATTTATTTACATATCTATTTTATGTTGTATTTTTATTTATTTACCATACCTTTGGAGTAAGTATAAAAAGAATGGAAGAATGTAATTCCCAATTTCGCTAAATTTACTTTTTTTACCCTCTCCCTCAAAATTGGGTGGGCTAACCTCCATACCTATTTTTTTTATAAAATAAATTTGAGTCAATTTGTAACAATGTACTATGATACAAAATATTCACCCAATAAAAATATAAAATCCCTTAATTTAGGCCAAGGGTAAAAATTTCCCCCTAAAATTTTCCATGACTGCAATACAACAAATCACTGAAAACCCATCAACACTAACACAAATCACAATCAATCAACTTGAACATTCAAAACACTTTCACCAGAACAAAGTCACCAAAACACAAAGCAGAACCCAGAACTCTACATCAACAACCAAAACCAACTGCAACTTCACACATAATATTTGATAATGTATACGCTACTTTTAAGTACCAAACCGGCGTGTATACATGCCTTGACCAAGGTGAACTAGCGTATACATCTACAAATACTAACTAAAAAATTCACAGCTATTCCAGACTTCAATCATACCCAGATCATAACATTTACAGAATAAAGCATGCGTTAGCATACAAATCTAGATTATCCATGATCAGACCACATAATGATAATACATTTCTGGTCTTATGATCCTGATCCATCATCAGATCTCATCCATGATCAACCACTTAGGTTCATCCTTAATTCAGATCAAGCAAAGCACTAGAAACCCATAACATGCATATTTTCTCTTCATAAGATATTCATTACTTGCACACTTAGCCTTTTGATCGTCTCCCTCTTATATACTTAGATTCTTTGTGAATACCTCGGACCAATACCTCAAACCAAAACCTCGGACCAAAAACTCAAACCAATACCTTGGACCAAAACCTTGATTTTCCATCCCATACGCGCTTTACTTTCTTTGAAAGTGCGTGCATACATATATGCTCCTTTGTTCTATTAACCTGCATGCTTACGTTGTTTGGACAAAGTGAACCATCGTATACTTCTTAAACCATTCTCTTTATTCAATCTCTAGAGTATGATTTGTAATGCTTTGTTGTTAACCTGTTGCACTGAGAACTTCTATCATTCATCATATATGTGATTTTCCATCAAGGACAACACTTGTATCATAATGCCAACAAGATCTACAATCAAATACCTTGTGACCAAATAGTTTACATGGAAAGCAATAACCATGAAATGAACTTGTATAGCTAAAGGTTTATGGTCCCCTTTGTTGTCCTTGTTTCCCATATTGTTGCATATTATACTATTTAGATCTGTACAATCTACTTATACAGTTGGCTATAACATGTCCATAGTTATTAAAAATGTCGTATTTGACCTCATCCATCAAAGGAGCAAAAAGGTTTTGAATCCTTTGAATTATGCCAAACTCTTCTCTTGGAGAAAATGATATTCTTGTATAGGTGCTCTTCTTGGTATATTTCTTGGTTGCTAGATTTGTTTCTTCCTTCCTCTTTTGCTATTCATCATGTTTCCATCTGCTCCAAGCTTCTTAGATATTATAATATTGTTTGAATGTGCTTATGATCTAGATTCCCCCTTATGAAATCTAAGACAAGATTTGATCAGCTGAGATGTTTGGTTATTGAGGATGTTTTCCAAAACCTTGGTACTCTTCTCCATCTTCAGTTGATTATCCTTCTATTCTAGCTACTTCCTCATTGAGATAATTTCATCTTCTAGATTTTCAACTTGGCCCTATTTTCCTTTTTTTGGCTACTCATCACACTTCAACTTTTTAGATTCTTCCAACTAGCTCTTTAAACTGATGATTTCCTTCTTGAGCTCAACCTCCTTGACAACAAACATTTGCAATTGTTTTTCTTGTTATCTACATACAATTATCCTCCTTTCTATTTCAATAATTATCTTTTCAATTACAACAATGAATGAGTCTCTTTCAGCTTCAAGAACCACTACTCTTTCACAAACATCATCATCTTGATTGTTTAACTCAACATGGATAACATCATATCCATCTAATACACAGATAAGAAATAACTCACCATCATCTTTACCTTCATACCCACCATGTTATTGTTGATTTTCCTGCAATAAACACAATAGAAACCAATTTTCTGATTTGATAAGTACTTCTAATGATCTTCAATTAATTTTTCTTTTGTCATTGATATCATTAAGCAATTATACACAAAAAAATCAACATTAATGCAATGAAAAAAATAGAAACAAATAAGATCATAAAGAGACAACCATGCACAATAGAGATAACAAATTTTCCCTGGGAAACCCAAAGTTGGGAGAAAACCCAACAACTCTTCCTCTAGGAGAAATTCTTCTTTATTAAGGTTTACAATCAAATGTCTAGAAATCTATGCCAAAAACCAAGTCCAAACTTTATCCATTTCATCCTTTTTCTTCTCCCATGAGTATCCTCTACATAAGAGAGATTAAGAGTGAGTGGGACAAATGAAGTGTCACATCATGTGTATATGCACATACTGAATGGGTGCACTTACACCAAGGGATACATCCTTTCATGGTGGATCTGACTTGTCCCTTTTGAGCCTACATGAAACCCAAAAATAAAATTTGCTTTTTCTTTTAATTTCCATAAACTTTATAGGAAGACTTGGGAGGACTATTGACATGCATGAATGCTTCTTGATGCTACACAAAATCAACACTCCCTCTTAGCAAGGGAGGTATTCTCCTTGTCTGCAATAAATTCTCCTTTATCTAGAATTTCTCCTTCCTTAAGAAGAGTTTATGAGCTTGCTATGTTGATGAATGTCTATAGAAAACTCCATCCTAGAGTGGGAAATGTAACTCTTCATATGGACATGATTATCAAGGGATTTTGGCCAATTTCCTTTATGACTCCTTAGGAAAATGTATCAATCTCCTCTGGTCATGACCCAACCAAATTCTTCTGGAATCCAAGTTCTTCTTAATTCTCAAAAGATAAATTTCCTTTGGACCATTCACCTTTCTAGCCAAACTCCTTTATGACCTAGCAAAGTCCCTCTGGATTCAAAGGTGAATTACATTTGTCTCCTTCAGTCGACATAGTCAAGTCCTTTTGGCTTCTAAGGAGAATATATGTCCAATCCTATAATTTCCCTGGGTCATTCACCTCTTGTCAACCTAGCCAAGTCCTTCTAGCTTCAAAGGTGAATGTATCCTACAATTTCCCCTATAATTGTCTTGGGTCATTCACCTTTTTAGAAAAATTCCCTTATGACCTAGCCAAGTACTTCTGGCTTCAAAGGTGAATGTATCCATCTCCCCTGGTCAAAGTCCTTTATGACCCATCCAAATTCCTTTATGGATTTAGGAGATGGTTGGCTCAATTTTGCAAACACCTCATCATTTCCTTCCAATGAGGGGAGACATTCAACATCATACTAAGATCCTCTTTGAAGTAAGTCCACAATATGCTCATATGTGGATATGTATTGGAGCTCTCTTGATCCTCTCTATATCATGTCTTGGATGAAGTAGACTGACCATGTCCTTATAGCTTCTAAAGTAGGTCTTCATGTGGTAGTCTTGGTTGCTCCCTCTGTCACGAAAGTAAATTCTCCTTCAACTGCTACTCCATTTTTCATGTGATCAAATACTTCTACCACTGTTGCTTGCTTGTCACATGAGAAAACCCTTCTTTCATTGCTACTCCTTCTATCATGTGAGAAATTCCTTCTGCCACTACTACTCCCTCTTACTAGGAGAACCCTCTTGTCACAATTCTTCGTTGTTTTTCTTGATTATGCCATATTCTACAAGAATATTGGTAGCCTTTGTGATTTACTTGTTGTTTGCGGGAAAAAAATCCCTAAGGTAAGGGTTGACAACCTCAACAGATTGAAGGCAAGCTATCAACAAGAAGCATACATTCAAGAAACAAAACTATGAAAAATTCTAAATTTGGGTTTATGAAAAGTACCCAGAGGTCCTAATTTTGATGTCGATCCCATAGGGTCCCAACTCTCTGATTCTTCAAAAGTGACTCAACCTGCAACACAATTCAGAGAAGCATATACATATAAAGTAGTTCAAAGAGAATGCATAATAAACATGTTAGATCATCAATAATTAGCATATAAAGCATGATATCTTAGAAATGAATTATAAAAAACATGAGATCAAAACATTTTGAGAACAAGACTGAGCTTCTTTATTGATATCCAAAAATAGTAGTGGAAGAATACAGCCTCATACGACCACGGAACCAACAAAACCTTCCTCTGGATCCATTCAGCCCAAGCTTCAAAGATCACCTCTCAACATGTGCAAAAGGATTTCATATAATGGAATATGAACATCTCTGCAAGGAAACAAGTGTTTCCTATGATTGGGAGTGCAGGAGACACAGGGAAAATCAGACTTGATCTGGGGACAAAGGGACTATAATTTTGATATCCTATCTCCTTCTATGTTTTAGGTCTTCCCATGAGTTGTATAAATACCACTATAAATCAGTTGATTCAATTAGGCCACAGGCTCCTGTAGGTGGGATTTCGCAACCTGTAAACCTCGCCCGAGAAATAGGAAATATTTTATTTTTTTCATATTTTAAATTATGTATGCAGGTTCGGTATTATGGTACCCACATGTACACATGCTTTTATAAGGGAAAAGTCATATATGTAATTTAAAAATTTGTTTTTTAATAAGTGGGCTAGTCTAAATGGTAAAGGGCTTCCCAAGGCCATTTAAGAGCATCATAACTACAGGAGTGTTGAATGATGCTATAACACCTGCAGATCTCATTTAGGAGGCCATGGAAGAAACAATATAACCAATAAAATACAAAAGACAAGAGTTTGACTAAGGAATAAAAATAATACTAATCAAGGGAGAAAAATATGAAGCACATATCTCTTGATTAAGAGGGACACTACTAAGTGTTGTAGGGAATTGTCAACCCCCTCTTGATTATTTCCTCCTTCCACAAATCGTTGAAATCCATCTACAATGTTCGTCCTTGTCCTCAACATCAACTATTAATGCATGTAGTTTTCTTCTTGCATGACCTATAAGGGCTAGGGTTTATTCGTCATTTGGATATCTCACTTGCATTCAACACTCCAATTATTTCTCTAGGGTTTACAAGCCCTAACTCTTCCAAATCTTTTACCAAGTGTTCTTTTGCGTTGTGATCAAAGTACATTAATGATCCTTGATATGCTAATACTTTGACAGGGAGAATGATACTTGATCTAATAACTAGTCATAGTTCCACTTTCAAATTGTGACCAGATATAATAACACACATAACCAACTTATTGTAATCATGATACATGACCTTAGGAAAATCTATATCCACGTTGTTCAACATCTTCCAGTGATTCTTCTCACTATCTATTCATTTGTTTTTCAATCATGTAATCTCAAAAATATTAAAGCTATGCAATCCTTTCCCACAATGAAAATCAACCCATAACCATCACATCAACAATCACCAGGTTAGAGAAATGTACACAGGAAAAAGAATGAATTTTATATCTTGATGACACATTAATTACATTTTTCATCAGATCAAGTCATTATTTCATGCACATGACCAAGCAATCCACACAAATCTCCATATTATTGTATCACGGACCAAAAATCTAGATCTCTTTGTATATAATTGTGCTAGAACAATTCAAAACAAGAGACCACTTAACTTTTTCTTTTGTTAAGTAATTTACCCGAGAACACAAATTAATTACGGAGAAATACTGAGAGAAATAAATATAAGAATTAACTAGCAACAACCATAAACACATAAACACACATGTTTATCTGGGAAAACCCCAAATCTAGGGAAAAACCCGATCATAATGAAATTTCATTATCCTTGGCCAAAACCCTAGCCAATTCGGCCAAGTGAGGCTTCACCGCTCACCTCTAGGCCTTGCATTACAATGAAGTCCTTTTAGCCTTTTATAGGCTCCATTACATATAATACCACAGACAGAATACTATGGGTGCACAATACCATGTGCCCCAAAACCATCACTCTTTAACCTGGTCAACTTTGACTCTATCCTGAGTCAAGTTTACCTAACAATTCCTCCCTTAAACTTGACTTGGAGTTCTTTGACTAACTCCAGCCAAACCTGCTAAGTGAGACAATCCCGCTCACTCTAGCTCTTACCCCCCTCAGAGTTTTTACCTAGGGTATTATTAACCCGACATCCCCCTTATCACCTAGGTCTAACCCAAACTTTACTGGTTATTACCCACGGGTACACATGCCTTACTGGGTCTTACAGGCATATGCCCTTCTACATGCAATAATTTTGACTTCATTAATTTTTCTTTTTTTTTGTTTATTGTTGCTGCTATTCTGATCCATCTTCTCTCAATTGCAGGCATCCTTGTTTTGTTTCTTTGCTGCCTTCTTGCCAAGTTTAACTGCCTTTAATTTCTTAGATGAATCCTTGAAACCCTCGTCTGGGGTGACTTCACCAGTAGGTCTTGATCTGGATCTGGAGCATGATAACATGCGATGCTTCTTGTTTGGTTGATCTATATCCATGGCATCATCATTCTCTTCCATGCCACTTGACCTTTCTTGCTTACGACCTCATCGTGACACAGATCTACTCTGAGCTCTCTCTATTTCTACCAAAGGATCTCGCAACAACAACTGCTCCTCCTCCTCCTGAGATCAATATCGTGCACACCGTTGATTTCCATTCTGAAAGGTCAAAGACTGAACCAAATCCACTAAAATTTTAGGATATCTAGGCCAATAAAACCCTTAGCAACAAAAGCATTTTTCTGAAGCCAATACACAACCTTTGGCTCTGATACCAATTGTTAAGTAATTTACCCAAGAACACAAATTAATTACGGAGAATTACTGAGAGAAATAAATATAAGAAATAACTAGCAACAACCATAAACACATAAACGCACATGTTTATCTGGGAAAACCCAAAATCTGGGGAAAAACCTGATCATAATGAAATTTCATTATCCTTGGCCAAAACCCTGGCCAATCCGGCCAAGTGAGGCTTCACCGCTCACCTCTAGGCCTTGCATTACAATGAAGTCCTTTCAGCCTTTTATAGGCTCCATTACATATAATACCACAGATAGAATACTATGGGTGCACAATACCATGTGCCCCAAAACCATCACTGTTTAACCTGGTCAACTTTGACTCTATACTAAGTCAAGTTTACCTAACATCTTTGCTCCTTGACCATCCCTTCATTAATTGTTGAAACAAGATTGACCTTTGATACATATCTATACATGTACATATATGTGGCCTTAAAATGTTGTTATGGTCTACCATCAAAGCTGCAAGCTAGACAAAAGGTACCATGGAACTGTTGACCATATATGATGGTTCACAATTGTGCTAGTTTTAATTAGTCATGCATGGCCAACTGTGAGACGTTCACCATATATGTATGGCCAACCATTAAAATAAATTCATAGCTTTGTTGCAAGATGTTGTAATTAGATAAGCTATATATATGTATAGTTAGATGTCACCATCAAGAGTTATATCAAACCAAAACAATCTGAATTTGAGATCATAAAATGTCTTTGCTCGAATCAAAATCACTCACATTATCTTAGAGATAACGATACAGTTGTTAATGCACACCATTTTCCTATTCTAGGTCCTCCAAGTCTTATGGGGAGTGGATCCTTTCAGTGACCTGTACCAACCTTTTCTCACAGTGGGATAATTCCTTCTTCTCATTATACTTTGCACTTGTATAAATCTTGTTTTTCAGTCATTCTTCCTCCAATAGAATTCACAAACAACTCAACAAGTCATATTCAAAAAACATCAAACTCCTCACTATCTATACTATTCATTCCATGGGTCTGAGGTACTTTAGACCAGTATTCAAATCAACAGAGATTCTTAGCCTCCTCTTAGGACAATGTCATAGCCAAAAAATGAGTCAGCATCCCTCCTTAACCTCCTCAATCATCTCTGTTCACCACAATGAGACAATTTTGGCCCTCATGTTCACTTGCTGAGGCCTTTTGGCCCTCCTGTTCACTTCCTAAGAACTTTTGTCTATTTTGTGATAGACTTGAGGCCTCTTGGCATCCTCCTAAGGCTTCAACCCACATCCTGGAACAAACAAAAACATAGTTTACTACCTCTCAACCTTTTTCTAGGGTTTCATGCCTCCTTCTTGGAGTATAACTGACTCATCCAAGCATAAAAAAATCCCCAACCTTCTTGAAGACAAACTCATCCTAGTCACAAGAACATAATTCTTCCTTCCAACATAGCTCATACCTTTCACTTTGTCCTCTTCTAGATGTGAATCCATCTCTTAGACATGTTGTTCTCATAATGTGTGCTTTCTATAAAAGAGAATTGATGATAAGTGAGTAGTTCTCCATTTTCCTATTCTAGAGAGAACCCATGTCTAATTCTATGAAGGCCACTCAACCTCCTTCAAATAATTGTAATGTCTTAGACAGATCAAATAGATAGAGCTTGATCTTTCTTTAGACATACTTACATAGGTCTCTTCATAGTTGTAGCCTATACTTCATCATACGTGTCTCCTCAATGTCTTCTCTTATCAACAAGGATTTGATACCATGTTGATTTTTCTACAATAAACATAGTAGAAACCAAATTTCTGATTTGATAATTACTTCTAATTACCTTCAATTAATTCTTCTTTTCCCACTAATATCATTAAGTAATTATACACAAAAAATCTCAACAATAATGCAGGGAAAAAAGTAGAAACAAATAATTCATAAAGTGACCACCATGCCCAACATAGAAAATACATTTTCCCCAGGAAACCTAAACTTGGGAGAAAACCCAACAACTTGAAATTCTTCTTCAGGAAGGTTTACAATAAAATGTCTAGAAATATATGCCAAAACCAAGTCCAAACTTTATCCATTTCATTCATTTTTTTTTCCCATGAGTGTCTTCTTTATAAGAAAGTTAATGAGTGAGTTATAAAAATGAAGTGTCACATCATGTGTATATATACACTTCGAATGGGTGCAATTACACCAAGGTACACACCCTTTCATGGTGGGGTCGACATGTCCCTTTTGAGCCTACATGAAACCAAAAAATAAAATTTATTTTAGTTTAATTTCCATAAATTTTACAGGCTGACTTAGGAGGCCTATTTGCATTCAAGAATGCCTCTTGATGCTACAAAAAATCAACAGTTGCAACATATATATTTCTCCTACATTTTCCTTTTCAATAACACTCTGACCCATATACCAAAAACACACACCAAAACTCTCTGCTCATCAATAGCATCAACTCTTTCCCATTACACTAGATTGGCTAATCATAACAACAACCTCTCTTAGCAACACTCTCACCACACACTAGATAGTAGCAACATACCAACAAATATTGTGATTCATGGGATTCACAGTTATAGTATTACATGGATTTAGCAGTAATACATGGCACTCAAGCACTCATCCATACTCTGACTTGGTTATGATTAGCCCTTATGACCTTATAGGCTCAATAACACCTTGGCATCTACAACATGACCAAGAAATAAAAAATACCATGAAAAATACATGCCCAAAACAATACCCCCTACACCAACACTATTAACAACACAATGACAAGGTATTTTAGTAACATAAAATCCACCTCAAAACATAAATCTTTTTCATAGGAAAATTTAAACTACTACAGAATAATACTTTGGTTACAAGCTCTGATTCTAGATAGTAGCTACACCTTCAGCTTCTTTGCAACAATTTGGACAACTCAACGCACTCCAATTACAATGCCGATGTTTGTCTGATCTGGTCATCATTAGCACTTTCACCCACTTTGGCATCTCATTGACTACACTTTTTTTCCACCATAACTTTGAGTTTAAACTTGACCCGTTTAAAATAAAATTGCTTCTGATCGTTACTGACATACTTGCAGAATTAACAATATTGACATACTTTGTTCGTTGGGGCTTCCACAAGAAAAGTTGTCGAGTAATTGAATCATTGTATGGATATACCTCCATCTATCGTATACTTAGCTTTCATCTGTCTGTCAATTTCTAGGAAGGAAATCTAGATATTGAATGTATTAATTGACCTCTTAGACACACAAACATAAAAATTAATGTTCCTTAAACTGGGGCTTCCATATTATATCAAGAACCACCAACCCTTCTTCATAGACACATAAAAGTAACCTGTAACTGGGGCTAACATATTATAGCAAATAATAGTCATAATTAAATCCACATTGTGTTCACAAGGCTTTCAAAACTAGAAGCTTAATTATGTGACATTGTTCATTGAATTATTCTTTATTTTATCTTTGCACATTTCAATAATAATAATAACATACTACAACATAAGAAAACTTCAAAATCCACACCTAAAATTTTTATTAGATCATATCATATCTATATTAAGTCACATATTCCACACATTTACATTGAGTATTTCATAGAACTTCATATACATACTCCAATAAATAGATATACATAGATCCTAATGTGGAAAGAGCCACACATAGATCCCAACCACATGTAAGATCTTAGTGCTTTAAAATAACCAACCCAATTTTCTCTACTTCTCTTTGGCTATCAGATCTAATCTGCTCAATGCTCATAAAGAAAAATAAATGTGCTGAATTGTTCCACGCATAGATTTTCTATTGGAAGTAGCTTCACACTATCCACAATAGGTCACAATAATACAAAGATTCCTTCTTGAATTCAACTGCAGAACAACACACATGCACATAGAAATATAACACATGAATAATACACAATCCAATCTCCTACCCTATCATATATACAAGGATTTAAACTTGTAAAATTTCCATGATCACGACCCCTCTCTTGAGAGATGTTGGATCCTTCATTTTTGAATTGGTAAATTTTGAAGAGAAATTGGTTGGCGGAGAAAGAAGGAAGCATAAACCAAAAAGAAGCCGTTTTGAATGGATAAATTTTATTCAATTCTGGTAGTAGAAATGGAAAAGTGATCACCAACAAAGTTAGTTTGAGCCTCAAAACTCATCAAGCGATCATGAGGTGGCTTTGGTTTCATAAAAAGGATTAAAGTTGAATCTATCAAGAAAGCAAAGAGATAAGTTGGACTAGATTAATAAGTTGAAGATATAAAGGAAGCACGAGACAAAGGAGAGATGGAGATATATAGATATAAAACGGTTGAAATGTTATTGAAATTTCCATTATGTTGTGGATGATTGTATTGATCTATTAAGATCCAGTGTAATTCCTTGTATCTTCTTAATAAACATATGTTGGAGATTGTAAAATGATATTTCGCTCTTGGATAATATAATAAAGAGAACTATTACATGAAATTTATTGTGTTATGTGTGTGAATGTCTCCATTTAAAAAAAATTCTTTTAAGTTTTTGAATGTTGTGAAATGTATGAATTATTTGTTTATTTCATGGATGAATGATTGAGTATGTAGATTATAATTCTATTCACTTTTATTTGAAAACCCCAAACATATTTTAAAAAATCTGCATGCATCGAGTAATACTTTGTTCCCTCATGGATGATCGAATATGCCAACATTATGCTAGACTATAACAGACTCTTTATTGGCACCCTATGGCAGAACTGTGGGTCTCTATAATATTTTTTTCTCCAACAAATGGCTCCATTTTCGAGACTTGAAATCTAATTAGGTTTTCAGAAATTGGTGACTAGAATCCTCAAGAGTAGTATTCGAGAATGGTGGCAAGAGAAGTGTGATTCTTTTATTTATCAACAAGCACAATTATGACAAAAAAAAAAAAACTAAATTGGGTCCATGATGATATTATTTTTATTGAGCCTTCCTATGACCAATAAGATATCTTTTGGTGTGAATTTCCTAATAATTTGTATCACTGGCTAAGCAGGTTACGACACTCCTTGAGGATTGGGAATGTTGGTCGGATCTTCAAAACTTGGACTACATCTGATCTAGTTGATTTACATCATATGGATCACAAGCTCACTAGAATCATCAAAGTTTGGGTCCAAGCTACATTGGAGGGATATGTTATTGAGTTTTCTATAGAGAACCACTAATCATTTTCCAAAGTGAAAGTGACATTTATATTTGGGTTAAGAGGATGACTATTAAAATATATCCCTTTATGGATTAAAGTTTTGATGTTAGAAGAAATATTGTTATCTTCTCCTCCACCTAACATGGTTGCGTAAAGCCATTGTAGTTGGGGGGTGGGGGGGCTTGGGGAAGGTGCTAACCAGTTGTGGAAGATGAGAGAGAGTTGAAATGAATGAGGAGGAGACATGGAATGCACAAGATTTATAGCAATGAGAAGGGAGAAGATATTTTATGAATGGAGAGAGTGGAATATGTGAGAGATTTAATGAAGATGAAGGGAGTTGAGGCATATAAGAGAAGTGTTGTCCAACCTTGAAAAGCAAAAGGGAGAGTTGAAAGGATATGTGAACTCTAACAGACGAAGAGGAGATAAAGGAAATGAAGAGGGAGAACCAAGTCAGAGTGAAAATTTCTATTAGGAATTAGATGAACCCATGAAACCAAGCCCAAATATTAAAAATACGGATCCTAGTACCCTTACAGATGACAAGATTTATTTCATGATGCAGAGGCTAGTTCATGAGGATGATCCTCCTCCCAAAAACAATGTTTTCTAAGTTAGAAACTCGGTCAATCCTCCTCCATCTCTTCCCCTAGTACTCTATTCTATTCTGATAAGGTTTCTCCCTAAACTCATTAAATATTTGAGGTTTCTCAAGATAATTATAGGTATTAGTTCTACTAGTGGTAGTCAACAAGGTTTGGGAAATATTTTCCAACCTGGTTTGGAAAGATTTGATCTATTTTCTTCTACTTCTGCTCCAATTGTTGGAAATGTGGTTGGATCCTTTACTTAGTATCCTTAGTTCCATGGTTGGGATGATGAAGATGTGGAGAAACATTGGTACTTGTGTGAGCCCATATGGAGGTCTAGAGGAACCCTAGATGTGACCAAGTTAGCTGACTTCCAAACCAATTTAAGGGATCAATCTCAGAAGCTCAATATAATCTTGTTCAATAAAAGAGATATTATAAGGATACTACATATGTTTTTAAGGATATTGGTGCTTCCTCTAGTAGTCCAAGGATTGTGAGATTGAGAAGCGATCAATATTTAATTCTTGGAAGGAGTTCATAGAGTAGCCCTCGATTTTCTATAGAGACCACCCAACAGGTTACTATGTGGTTCCAACTATTCTTGACATTTTAAGAAATGACCAACTTTCTCAACAATTGCGAAAGAAGTTGGAGGTCTTCATGACGGATGGGAAGTTATCAGAATGCCCTATTTCCCCAAATTTACTAGATCAGAATAGAAAAGAGTTAGGCGCACCAAGAGGAGAACAAGGAGAGAGTTCCACATTGATGCACAAATTTATGGGTATCAGATCAAAGATAGTACATTGGATTTAGTCTCTGATGTTAATATTTTACCAAATAAGACATGGGAAGCACTAAGAAGACCTAAACTTGTATTCTCTCTAATTCAGTTGTAGATGGCTAATAAATTGTTGAGAAATGGCAACAAGAAAATCCAGTTTAATTTTTCCTTGAATTAAACTGGGAATTAAAATCAAATTATATTCTCGTAGAAACTTGTAAATAGTTAATTGAGTTTAATTAACTTAATTAGCTTAATAATTTCAAGTTGGAAGTCTTTCGGTAGTCATTTATATGCTCGCCCTAAGTTTTAGGGGTCCTATATGAGTTTAAATTGAGTTGGAAATTAGATCACTCAGTTTACTGAGTTCAGTTCAGTTAAATTAGTTCTAAATTGTTTTTGGAACTCATAGAGGACTAACAGTCAGTTGATGCACTAATGCAACCGCTAGTGCTACTCCAGTTAACTAAAGATTTCCTCATGAGAAACTCATGCATCTCGATTCATAGAAATACCTAGTTGAGACTAGAGTGCAGGGACAGTGTACTATTAGTTGTATGATTTATTGAGTTGTATTGATCATGCATGCAATCAAGAATTGGACCTAGTTTGGATTGCGCAGTTCTGGAAGCACTAGATTTCCACTTATATGGGCTATTTAGCCATACGAATTGTGCAAGTAAATAGGGGCTTGGAGAGTTGTAGAATAGGCTAAGGATTTAGCTCGAGCTTTCTTCTGAGCTAAGAGAGTTGAGCATACTTGTGCGGAATTGTTCCAGTGAGAACAAGCTTTGTATCTTCATTCATATTTCTGATATATGCAATACAGATAGTGGGGTTTTGAGAAGTATATTTCCCCAGATACGTATTGTGTTATGTTTCATTAATTTATCTTCTTCTTGTTCTTATTGTTTTCATCAATCTATTGGCTTCCACTGGTTTAAAGTAGAAGTAGATTTTTGTCTTTTGCTTTAGTAAATTGCATGAGCTTGCGAATCTACAAGATTTTCTACATGGTATTAGAGTTGAGAATCTACAAGAGATTTGGAAGTTTTGAGTTTTGGGTTACAGGTGAAATTCAATTTGCAATACATACTTCAAGATTAGAAAATGGCATTCTATGGTTTGCAGCTTGAGTATGCCTTGGAAGGCAGCTCAATTTTTATAGCCTGGTGGGACAGAATGGAAGCTGTGCTAGAGGATAATGGATTGCAGGAATTCTTTGATCAAGAAATTCATAAGCCAATAGCATCGGATGCACAAAATTTGGCCGAATGGAAGAAGTGTGTGGCAAAGGCAAGGCAGATAATCTTTAAGGGAGTTCGATACCACATTGTCTCAAGTCTCCATGGAAAGGAAACTCTGTATGCTATGTGGAAAGCATTGATGGACTTGTATCAGAACAATAGTGACCAAAGGAAATTGCCACTAAAGGAGAAACTTCGAAAAATCAAAATGGAGAAAGGTGAAACTATTCCAAAATACTTGACCAAGTTCACTCAAGATGAACCTGGAAATGTTGGAATGACGGTTTCCGAGGATGACATGGTAAGTCTTGCTCTTCTAGGACTCCCAAAGAGTTGGCATAGTTTTCGGGACTCTATCAATGGTTGGGAGAAGCTACCAGATTGGGAATGACTAAGGTCGGATTTGATGCAGGAGGAGATCAGGAGGAACACTAGGGATGGCTCTTCATCAAAGACTCATGATGAAGAGAATTGTGCCTTAGTGATTAAGGTGAAGAAGGGGAAAGGCAAAGATTACCATTCCAAATCGAATTCTTATCATGGAGGTAAGAAGAAAGACATGAAGAAAGTTAAGTTCTTTCATTGTCATGACCTGGGCCATTTTGCTACAAATTGTCGACTCAAGAAGTCTAAGAAGAAGTCCTCAGGAGGAGCGACGATTGAGGCTTTGGCCTCTCAATTTGAATTGGAATTTTTCCTCATTGCATGCATGATGTCATCAATGATGGGAAGTGTATGGTACTTAGACAGTGGATCTTCATTCCACATGTCCAACGACAAAGAGTTATTCAGTGACATGGAGGGGAAGGATCTCTAGATGCATATCAAGATGAGTGAAAATGGGAACTATAGTGTTACTGGATTGGGCATGATTGTTTTTCAGAGGGAGCATGGGGCTCCACTCACCTTGAAGAATTTTATGTATGTTCTCAAGCTAAAGAAAAACTTGGTATCTGTTTCCATGCTTGAGGATAGAGGATATGTTGTGATCTTATTGAGAGGAAAGGTGTTCCTTCGACAAATAGCCACGGGTCAGTTAAAGAAGATAGGGATTCGGGTGAAGAATCTCTATAAGTTGGAGGTAGGGGAGTGTGTTTCTTTGAGCACAAAAGCTAAAAGGGTGCAAAGCTGAGACATTGGCGAGTTGTGGCACATGCGATTAGGCCACTTATATCATGGAGCTTTGAAGATATTGCATCAAATCTCTACAAGTCTTCCCAAAGGTACGCTTGAGCAAGTTGATACATGCAAGGGGTGTACTTTGGAAAAATACACCAAGTCTTCATTTCACGATAAAGACAGTCAAGCAGAGGCTGTTCTAGGGCGAGTCCATTTAGATGTGTGTGGACCATTCTCGACAACATCCATGACCAAACACAAGTATTACGTTATATTTGTTGATGACTATTCTAGTAAATCTTGGATATTTTTCATGTAGAAAAAGGATCAAACTTTCACAAAGTTTTGTGATTTTAAAGCATTGGTGGAGAAATAGTCGGGCAAGAAGGTTAAATCTCTACGAAGTGATAATAGTGGTGAGTATGTCTTAAACAAATTTAAGAACTTTTGTGCAGCGGAAGGAATTAAACGGGAGTTGACGACACCCCATAACCCTCATCAGAATGGAGTGGGAGGAAGAATATAAGCATAGTAGGGGCAACGAGGGCAATGTTGCATGATCAGGGCCTACCACTACACTTGTGGGCTGAGGCATGAAACACACTAGTTAATGTTCAGAACTGTAGCCCACATTGGATACTTGAGATGAAGACACTAAAGGAGGCTTATTCCGATAAGAGGCCAGATGTTGGTCACTTCAGGATTTTTGGGTCATTTTTATATTGCCATGTGACCAAAGATTTACGGAAGAAGCCTGAGCCGAAAGCAGAGTTTGGGATATTTCTAGGGTACACTGACACACATCACAACTATCGGGTGTACTTACAGGCCAATAGGATGGTAGTGGTTCTCAGGGATGCCAGATTCAATGAGGAGAAGGCCATGTGAGCTTCCCTTAAGAGGGAGCTTGAGCTACATGAGGATGACAAGATTTTAGCTCCTAAGGTTGTGGAACCTCATATTGATGTGGAGCAACCACATTCAGAGGATCCAAGACTGGAGAGGTAGAGTCGTCTAGAAAGGGAAGAAAGCACACCACAGAGGCTGACAAATTGTTGGATTATGCACGAGAGAATGTGGGAGCACCCACTTCTCAGCGCAGGTAGAGGAGGTCACCTGAGAGTTACACTAGATACATGGCCCTTATCAGTGAATGTGTTGTGACAGAGCCATCTTCCTTTAAGGAAGTAGTGTTGGAGCTGGTTTGGGTTGATGCCATGGTGGAGGAGTATGACTCCATAGTTCGTAATAGTGTTTGGAATGTGGTCTTGAGACCAGAGGACAAGTTAGTGGTGAGCTCCTGTTGGATTTACAAGGTAAAACAAGCTGCAGATGGCAATGTGGAGAAGCATAAGGCTAGATTTGTGGCTTGGGGCTTTTCACAGATAGAGGGGATTGACTATGATGAGACCTTTTCTCCTGTTGCAAGGTACTCATCAATCAGATCTATATTGGCACTATCATCACAAATGGGTTGGAAGATACATCAGATGGATGTGAAGACATCCTTCCTTAATGGCATGATTGAGGAATAGGTGTACATAAAGCATCCTGAAGGTTTTGAATCCTTTGGCCGTGAGACGCATGTGTACTGACTCAAGAGAGCATTGTATGGGCTGAAGAAAGCACCCCGTGCTTGGTATGCAAGGATAGATAGCTACTTCACTGGGTTGGGCTTCACGAAGATTGAAGCAGATGTGAACCTATACCACATAGTGGTGGAAGGTAAGTTGTTGATCATTGTACTTTATGTTGATGATCTCATACTAGCAGGTGATGATCAACTGATTAAATCTTGCAAGGAGGACCTTGCAAGAGAGTTTGAGATGAAGGACATGGGGATTATGCATTACTTTCTTGGCATGGAGGTATGGCAGGGAGATGGGGAGTTGTTTCTGTCTCAAGTAAATTATGCCAACAAGATACTCAGGAGATTCCACATGGAGAGCAGTGAATCCATGGAGACTCCTCTAGCAAGTAACTGGAGGAAGGAGGATGTTACCTCAGTGGAAGTAGTGGAAGCTACTATTTATAGGCAGCTTGTGGGTTCACTAATGTACTTTGTGAACACATGACCAAATATGTGCTATGCAGTTAACCAGCTTAGTCAAGCGATGGTTAGGCTTACCAAGCTATATTGGAAGGTGACAAAGAATGTGTTGAGATACCTTAGGGGCACTTTTCAGTATGGATTATGGTATAGATGGACAAAGGGAGTGAAGCTTCCAGGCTTCACTGATGAAAATTGGGTAGGGAGTCCATCTGACAAGAAGAGCACATAAGGAGGGATCTTTAGTATTGAGTCAGTGGAAGTTTCTTGGTATAGTAGGAAAAAAAGATTGGTTGCACTCATTTCAATAGAGGCAAAGTACATGACTGCAAGTCAGGCAGCATGTGAGGCCATTTAGATGAGGAAGATCTTGTTTGGCTTGTTTGGTCAGTAGATTGATCCAACTGTGATTTACTGTGATAATAAGAGATGTATCAAACTCTCTGAAAATCCAGTTTTTCATAAGCGGTCCAAGCATATTGATATCTGATATCATCATCTTAGAGATTGTGTATTGAGGCAGATTATGTTGTTAGAGTAAATTCCCATGGAGGAGAAAGATGCTGACATTTTGACAAAGGCATTGTCAAGATGTAAATTCTAGTTTCATAGAGACAAGATCAGGGTAGTTGATAATCCCTTTCTTGTTGAGAGGGAGTGTTGAGAAATGGCAATAAGAAATTCCAGTTTAATTTGTCCTTGAATTCCCCCGATCAGGGTGATAAAGAGGGAATGTACGAAAAATTGGATAGCACAAGGGAGAGGTCGGCCAGGACAGCCACCTCCTGTCCTCACCGGAGATCAAGTGGCTAGGGTGACGTCCCGCATGCCTGCGGGGATTTCAAGGCAGCGTAGTGGAAGAAGTGAAGGGAGAGAGGAGGTAAGAAGTGATGACAGTAGTGGGATGGGACATGGGCCAGATGAGCTGGGATACATGAGGGTGGTAAGGGTGGGAGCAAAGCTTAATATGCAGTGAAGGGAGAAGGAGCATGTGCAGCGCAGGAGCAGGGATCTTTGGCGGGCGAGCATGATTACAGGTATGTCCCCTTTGATTCTCCTCCTGCATTACACTCTGGCCTATTTTTTTTGGTTGGGGGGGGGGGAATGACGGGAATCAAGGAAAATTTTAAGAACCACCCTAAATTTATATGTATAATAAATGGGCTAATCCGCATGATACATAGGAAAAATGGGAGGTGATTTTATCAATAATATAATATGTATATATAATTTTTTTGGCGAATCTCTCACTAAATTATATTATCTTGTACAGTGATGGAGAATCTTTCATTGAATTATAAAATCTTGTAAGATCTTGGCAAATATTTTATTGAATAATAAAACATTGTGAAGTCTTGGAAAATGTTTTGTTAAAGTATGAAACCATATATGATAATAAGAAAACATATTCATTAAACTGTAATATACTAACATACATGTTTGGAAAAAAGAAACATAATTTTCTCTTCCTACAAACAATGTTCCAAGTTTCAATGGCCATGTTTGTCAAGGTTCTTACAATACACTCTTTCATATCCTTCTATTAGTTTTGATAATATTTCACAAAAAAGTTCTTGTAGGTGTTGATATTGACAATGAGTTCTGTCAAGGTAGGAGAGATTAATATTTTCTATACAACTTTTGTCAAGCTACAACATTTTTCAAGTTATCAAATTTCTTTCTTATTCCATAGACTCTGACTGCAAGATAAAAAAAAACACATCAAGTTTTTTACCCCAACATGCCAACAAGTAGCAAGCCCCAACTATATTATATAAGAAAGTATTAGGTATCCCACAGGCTTGAAGGGGATCTAATTGAAAGAAGTGACCATTGTGAGAATCCTTCCAATCAATATATCAATATATAAATGTAGATTTATTATTATTTTAATTGGAAATCTTCAATTAAATAATAAAATTTAATTATGTCCTCCCAATTAAATTGCTTATTAGCATAATTCACTACCCTCATAGGTCTCACATTTTTTAACAGTGTTGTAACATGTATATTAATTTCCTTTTTGGTGAACAATCTCCACCTTTTAGGAAAATATGGTGCAGTGGCTCCAACCCCTACATATCATTAGGACAAACTAAGAATAACACAAAAGATGAAAGGTTGTACAAACCAGCTTATTTTTCAAACAACTAATCCAACGTCAGTACCTAAACTTTTTCATGAAGATATCATATTGAGAATGTTTGAAAAATGGTGAGAAATCTTCTGTGAGGGTGACGCGGAAAGAGTGATAAGGTTTCATTGTTTTGAATTTTTTTTGTTAAATCAGAAAAAGTTAAAAACCAATATTAATGGAGATATTGGTATTTTT
>APFE030175211.1:98004-111379 GCA_000404065.3 Pinus taeda
CTAAGTCTATTTAATATCTTCATTATCATAAAAACCAACCCATATCCATCTTAACTCCACATCTACCACTCTTAGGGGATGAAATCTATTTATCCCTCTGAGCACTTGGTAGACCCAGAATTAAGATGGATCTAAGATTGATAGAATTTCCCCTTTAAATAGTCTATGCTCACATGAATACCATGGTATTACCATGGGTTATCATCAACCTGGAGCTTAAAAATTACTATTAGTAATTTATAGAAATTAATAAAATTAATAATTGATTTTTATTTTATTTTTTATTTTAACCAAGTTAAAATGTTTAACATACATTAAATTACAACATCCATTTTTACTCTTGATCCACCAAGCTCCGAGAGGGATCAAATATTTTTTCACTCTATGCTAGTTTGCATATCACGATATTTTATCCCTCTCGGGGCTTAGTAGATCCAGAGTAAAGATGGATCTATGTTGGTTTAATTCTCCCATTTAAATAGGCTATATTCCACGTGAATACCATGGGTCAATACCATGTGCCATTTTTATTTTTATTAATACTAACATTAGGGTTAATAATGTTTTTTTGCATAGTATTAATAATAATATAGCCCATGGTATTTGGCCCATAGTATTTTGCCCATAGGTTTCACCTAAATATAATGCCTTTTTTGAGTGTCCTTAAATATAAGGTGACTTATGGAGTAAATATAAAAAAATGCTTTATTTGTCTACCATACCTCTCGTTTATTTATATTTTTATTAATTTACCATAACTCTTTTACAAATATGGTATTTGACCCATAGGATTCACTTAAATAAAACCTCTTTTTTGAGCCTTCATAAATAGAAAGAGGGTTATGGACTAAATATAAAAAGAGGTTTTATTTATTTACCATACCACCACTTTATTTATATTTTTTATTTGTTTACACCCTTGCATGTATATAAGGTGACTTATGTAGTAAATATAAAAAATGCTTTATTTATTTACCATACCTCTCATTTATTTATATTTTTATTAATTTACCATACCTCTTTTATAAATATGGTATTTGGGCCTTTGGCCCATAGGATTCACTTAAATAAAAACCTATTCTTGAAAATGGGCGAATGGAAGGTTGTAACTCCTAATTTCAAGGGCTAAATTTATCCTTTTTTTACCCTCTCCCTTAAAATAAGGTGGGCTATTTGAGGCGATTTGTAAAAATGTACTATGATACAAAATATTAGCCCACTAAAAATTTAAAACCCCTTAATTTCGCCTAAGGGCGAACATTCACCCCTAAAATTTTCCATGACTGGAATTGTTGGGGAGGGGCAGTGCATGAGCGGGTTTGCTTCTTACACGGCCCTGCATAGTAAGGCGGTAGAGAGTGGTAAGATGGGATTTGCAGGGGAAGGGTTGAGGTTGAATGGGTCAGAGGGTTGCATGGTGAGGAAGATAGAGGATCAGAGCATAGGTATGGCGGGGAGTTATAGTAGTGGGGCAGAGGGTCAACCCGAATATTCCAAGAACCCTATCTAGGTGGAGGGAAGCATGACAGAGAGCTTGGCCACTTTCCTTTGTACTCTGATGCTATAGAACAATGGGGATGGTTGGAGTGGGGCTGGAAGGTTAAATGACAAAGAAATGCTGACTGATGGGAAGATTATAGCTCCCCAAAAGCTAACCTTTGTTGTTTATAATTGTAAGCAGGAGGTGATAAATAGGAAAATGGCTCGTCTGGGTAGAGGAAGGGGTTGTAGAGGCAGAGGGCAACAGAGCCAGCAGTGCCGAAATGTGCCATCAACCTCGGTGCTAGCAAGTCAGAGGAAAGGAAGGAAAACCATGAGGACGACAGTTCAAGAAGTAGCTCAAGCTTACAGAGAAGGGATGGACGCGGATATTAGGTAGCTAATTCAAGAGATGGAAGACAATATAATGGAAGAGGAATCAGAACCTGAGATGGAGGAATGGGGAGATATTATCCCCGACCCAGGGCATACTAGAGGTCAAATGACACTGTATTGGAAAGCTCTACACGTATACTGAGTCTTAAAACGGTTACTAGCTAAGGCTTTGGAGTAGGTGGCAGGAGAAGTGGCAACAATAGCTCAAGGAATGCCCAATATTAAAAAGGAAATGAAAAACTTGTAGATCATCATGATAATGCAAGACAACAAGCTGGATGAAATCCGGCAACAACTGAAGAAATTGTCACCTGCACCAAATAAAGCGACGACAACACCTGTTAATGCAAATTCTGATGAAGAAGACCGGAAGGATTAGTCCTGTACAAATTTCTTGTCTGATTATTTTGTAACTAGCTTTTCTTTTTAGACATTTGTATATTTGCTTGTAGTATGTTAAGTGTTTTTGGATGTGTTGTTCATGTAGCTTGGATAGAAAGACTTATTAAATTTTGTTATTGGATGGCTTATAGCAAACTTAGGTGGCCAATAGACTTGGTTTCCCATATGGGCAAGTTGAGGCCACCAGACTGATGTATCTAGACCAACTTGCTTTTTAAATAGAAAAGGAAGGTACCACCCTAGCTTACCAAAAAAAAAAAATTGTCCTTTAGTTAAATTGAGAATTAAAATCAAATTCTATTCTCATAACAACTTGTAAATAGTTAATTAATTTTAATTAACTTAATTAGCTTAGGAATTTCGAGTTGGAAGTATTTTTGTAGTCATGCATATGTCCTCCCTGAGTTTTAGGGATCCTATATGAGTTTAAATTGAGTTGGAAATTAGATCACTCAGCTTACTGAGTTAAGTTCAATCAAATTAGTGCTAAATTGTTATTGGAACTAATAGAGGACTAATAGTCAGTTGGTACACTAATGCATCCACTAGTACTACTCTAGTTAACTGAAAATTTCCTCATAAGAAACTCATGCATGTCAGTTCAAAGAAAGACCCAATTGAGACTAGAATGGAGGGACAATGTACTATCATTTGTATGATTTACTGAGTTGTATAGATCATGCATGTAATCAGGACCTTGACCTAATTTGGATTGTGCAGTTTTGGAAGCACTGGATTCCCATTAATATGGGCTATTCAGCCATAGGAATTACACAATGAAATAGGGGATTGGAGAGATGCAAAATAGGCTAAGGATTTAGCTTGAGCTTGCTTATGAGCTAAGAGAGTTAAAAATACATGTGTGAATTGTTCCTTTTCTAATAGTGGTATTCCCTCACAACGATCCTAGCATCCCCCAAGTGAACATGCTATTTAGTTTTGAAGGAGTGTTCAACAAGGGTTCAAGTGCAAGATATTTGATTTTTAATGTAAGCTTCGTGCTCTTTCAATCTTCTTGGCAAAGGACTTCTTGTTTATTTGATATAACATTTATCACAATATCTTTGTAAACTCCTTTAAGTTGATGTTGATCAATTTTGTCTTTCATAGAGCTCATTCTTTGTCTGGTTGTTCCTATTGTTGTGAAATGTGGATTGGCAACGAGGTAAGGCACCATTCCACTTTTGATAATATTCTTCCTACCAATGTTTTTTTAGGGATGTTGAATGTACTATTGCAGAGAAGCAATGATTTTTTTTTATGGATGTTGTGCTTCAAGCCACTCCTAATCGATGGTGGGTTGCTCACTGTGATTATCTTTCCTCATGGGAAAAGGTCAAGTATGATCTTCTTTGCAAATTTGTTGAACTAGAAAAGGGATTTTGTGTTGTTCCTTCATATGAAGTCCATACCAATCCAGATAAATGTGTTCATGCCTACACTACAAAATGGAATAAGAACAAGATACCTATTGAATTGTGGGTGCACTACTTTTTCCATGCTTTGGGACCTATTCCTAAATATTGGTACTTAAAATAGTAGATGAAGAGGCATACTTCTAGCTAGGATGAGTTGATTTCTCAATTTTGTGTTGAATTTAGCTTCTCAAGTGAATATGCTCATCTTGCTAAAATTTGGAAGGATGTAAAGAGAGTCTTATTTATCACTAGATATCCTATTACATAATTATTTTATGGATTAGGTTTTGGAGCTATTGTTGACTTAGGTTTCTAGCTAGATATTTCTGGTAGAAAAATTGACAAGGAACCCAATGATGAAGAATTAGAAGGGTTAAGACATCTCTCCTTCAAGGAATCTGAATGGGATCACAACATCAAGGATGATCCTCCTCAGGATGCCCCACATCTACAACCCTTGAATTTGTGAAAGTTCAATATTCACTCTAATGAAAAACTGAAGTTGGACTCTATTGGAGACTATTGCGATGAGCATACCACCAAGGAGATCTTTGACCTACCTAAGGAATATGAGGGCCTGCTACTTGCATTAGTTTTAGTGTTGAAAGGTATTAAAGGAGATATTGGGGAAATGAAGATTATTCTCAAGCCTAATGCACATCCAATAAAGCACAGTCCATACTAGTTGAATCCTAGAGTAAAAAAAAGGTATAATGGGAGATTAATAAGATGTTAACCACAAGAATTATCTTCCTTGTTGATGAAGCTAAATTGATAGGTCCCATAGTCATTTAGGATAACCATGACTCTAAAGAAATTAAAGTTTGTGTTGATTATCACAGCCTAAATAATTTATGTGTACATGATCAATTTCCTGCCCCTTTCAAAGATGAAGTATTGGACAAGGTTGTAGAAGAGGAAACTTACTCATTTATAGATGGTTTCTCAAGTTATCACTAAGTGTGAATTGTAGAGGAGGATAAGAAGAAAACTACCTTTAATATTGAATGGGGGTCGTATGCTTATCATGTGATGTCATTTGGCCTAAAACATGCGCCTATTATATTTTCTAGAATCTTTATTGCATCCTTCTATGAGTATATCCACAAGATTTTGGAGGTCTATATGGATGACTGGGTGGTTTATAGTCTCTTGAAAAAGCACTCAAACCTATTTAGAGTAATGTTTGTTCAATGCAAACAGTTGCGAATATCTCTTAATTTGAAGAAGTGCATCTTTGGTATACCATTTGGAACTTTATTGGGGCACATTTCCTGTAAAGTTGGTGTTTCATTTGACCCAACTAATGTTGCAATTATTCTCAACATGCCTCCTCCAACAAGTATTAAACAACTTAGATCCACTTTTTTTTATACATGTTACTATCACAAGTTCATTCAAAATTATGCTTTGATTATGACACTGTTAGAGAAGCTCCTGAAGAAGTTTGAGCCTTTTATATGGTGTGTGATACCACAGTTGACACATTAAAAGAAAAATTAGCAAGTGCTCTAATCCTTTTTTATCCTGACTAGAATAAAGAATTCCATGTGCACACTAATGTGTTTGGTACTACTCTTGTTGCCATCCTTGCACAATCTAGAGAAGGAAACCTAGACCATTTTATACTTTTCTTCTCAGAAACTTTCTATTGTAGAATGGAACTACATTATGACCGAGTGTGAAGGTTTAGAAATGGTACACTTGCTTCAGAAGTTTCTCCACTATTTGTTGGGTAGGCACTTCAAATTCTTCACAGATGATTTGATTCTCAAGTACTTAGTTAGTAAGCCTATGTTGGAAGGAATAATTTGTTGCTAGTTGTTGATATTTCAGGAGTTTTCTTTTGAGGTTGGTGTAAAGCCTAGATGAACCAATGTAGGACCATATAATCTTTTTTTGAATCCTTGGAGTTAGGAGAGTCTAGAGGTTTAATAGATGATTAACTTATAGATGGAAACTTGTTTCGAGTTGATGTTTTTTCTAGACTCTCTCGAAGATATTTCACTTTTCTTGACTACTGGTAAGTTTCCAAAAGATTATTTCACCACTCAAAACATGAATTTGGTAGTGAGAGTCGTTGATTACTAGCTCATTGTAGGTCAATTATATAATTTGGGACTTCATAACATCTTACGTAGGTGTATTTTTAGCCATGATAGGGATGAAATCTTATGGGAATGTCATAATGGTGTTACGGGAGGACATATTAAAGGGAAATCCATTGCTTCAGGTAGGATTATGGTACCCAACCTTGTTTAAGGATGTGAAAGGATTTTTTAAGACCTGTGATCTATGATAGAGTTGGGAGGTCTTCTCACAGAGATGAGATTCCCCTTCATTTAGTTAGGGCACTGCAAGCTTTTGAAAAATGGTTTTTTGATTTTATTGGACCCATAAATCCTTCTGCTCAACATTCACATGCTTTCTATATTATTACTGCAATTGACTATTTGACAAGATAGGCGGAAGGAACCCCTATAAAATACTGTACTGCCAGTATTGCTTCCAGATTCATTTTTGAGAACATCATCACTAGGTTTAGTTTCCAAAGAAGCTCAACTAGTGATAAAGGAACTCATTTTATCAATGACACTATCACAACCTTAATGTGGGAATTCTTTATTCAACATCATAATAGCAGTCCTTATCATCTACAATCTAATGGAACTGTAGAAGCATTCAAGAAAATATTGGAGAAATGCCTTACCAAGGTTTGTTTTGCTAACAAGGATGATTGGGATGAAAGGGTTCTTGCTACACTTTGGGCATATAGAACTACTACTAAAAGATTGCACAAATACATGTCATTCTAGTTAATGAGACTGAACAAATACATGTCACTCCAGTTAATGTATGGAAGGGAACCTATTACAGTTAATATGGAAGAGAAGTTATGGAAAAGAAGATATTTCAATTAATGTATGGAAGAGAAGCTATGGAAGAGAAGCTATTCCAGTTAATGTATGGAAGAGAAGCTATGATTCTTGTCAAGTTCCTTATTCCCAATTTGTATATTGTGCAAGCTACCAAAATCATAGATAATGAGTCAGTTGTGGAGAGACTTCAAGAGATTTAAGAAATTGATGAGAAGATATTATTAGCATATTTCCATCAAAGTGTGGAGAAACAAAGGCATAAATATTGGAATGACCGTCATATTAAGAAAAATTCTTTTTTTAGTTGAAGATAAAGTTATGCTTTATGAAAAACAAGTATTTAAAGCACCCTGGGAAGCTTCAAACACATTGGTTTGGTCCTTTTATACTTGCAGATATTAAGGAGTCTGGAGAAATAAAGCTCACGTAACTTGATGGTAATCTCAAGCTTGGTTGGGTGAATGGTGCTTGTGTGATCTCATAACTTTTTCTTGTGCTCTATCTGGGAGTGTAGATTAGGTCTTAGATAGTCTCAGTTAGTGGCCTTTTAGTTCGAGTAACTTACTTTAGTTATGTCATTCATATATCAATTTCTTGTTGCATCATACCACAACCAATTTTGGTCACGTAGGTATAGGTTTTGTTGCTCATTGTACTTTCGTGTCATTTAATTCTTGTTAATCTTGTGTCTTTTCATTATGTTGAGTGACACCCCTATGATGGTTGACTTTACTGACTTAACCCTTAGTTCTATTTCACTGGTTGTACTATTTCTTTTATATGTCTATTGTGTCGAACCCTTTTTGGTCATTCACACCATGTGTTTATTTGTGTCTTGGTCATAATAAAGTTATCAAACAAACTCTAATTTATTCAGTCTTTCCATTTAATAGCTAACAGGAAATATAACTATTGAATTATGGGGATTTTGTATATGTATATGAATTTGAAGTGGTTTCATTCATTGATTTCCAAGTCTTCACCTAAACTTTTTGCCTCGACATCTATGTCGAAGCCTTTAGCTTCTAGTTTTCATCGGTGTCCCTTTATCTATCTAGTTTAATGTTGTAATCATTTTAGTATGGGTTGAAGTGATAAATCTATAGTTCCTTTTAATTTTTTTGATTCCCATATCGAGCCTCTAACAGACCTGTTGGGAAAATATGAGAAAACAGTGTTGGTTGATCATGATTTTTCTAATTTTTCTCTTTTCCTGGCTCTTAAACCCAAGGTTTATATGGAATTTACCTCAACACCATTAGGTGATATTACTCCAACAATTAAATACTATTTTCATTTGTTACATAGGTCAACCCTCACAAAGCTACGAGATCTCCCAGTGTTTGGGACCACTAGTGAGGTCCTTCATTGTACCAAGTTTCTGATCAACCCAATTCATAATGGATTTTTCTGGCTAGATAAAGAATACCCAATCCATGTTCATAACATTCACAAGCTAAGTAGTATGTTGATGGATGGGGAGGATGTATCGACTTCTTTCCAAGGAACCTCTAAGCATGGAGAGAAGTTGGGTGATACTAACTTTATGAAAAATATGGTATCAATATCGAGGTCATGGAGCTGTGATTGACCTAATCAACAATGAAGAAGTCAAATTTGTTTACTATCTCATTACAGTCAAAGTGACTCAACATTACACTAAGGGAAAGTGCACCCTCGATGCTATCTCTATAGTCGAGTTTTGTGTCCAAGGAAATTGGATGAATTGGTGCAAATTTCTGCTAGATGAGTTTTTCCTTGCTTGCAAGGAAGTTTACCAAAGAGGATATTTTATATATGTATATTTAGCTGTTGCAATTTCTATGACGAAGTGGTATACCCCTATAGGTTGGATTTTGGATGACATACCAAACAATGAAGCCCTAACTCTTTCATTTAACCCCTGGAAAGCTCATTTCAACTCCACTAAAATTTCTTTCAATGAAAAAACTTTTGGGAATTGGTATAATAAGTTGATTGACGCCACCCAAATTGTGAGAATTCTACAATATATTATTGATTTACTTGCATACCAGATGTGGTTTGGTATTAACCATAACCACTCTTATGTCTACCCCAAATTCATTGAAAAGGACACATTTCAGATGTGTGCCTTGCCTTTTTATATGACAAAAGTGTTGGAGGTACTACACACCTAGGAACTTCATTACTGACACATGCAGACACTTAGTTAGAGAATTAACTGACATGCAAGGCTTCAACATTGGAATATTCACCATATTAACACCTTTGACTGTCCATGCATGCATAGGACTACATGCAAGATCCTTTCTGAATGATTTACTCCCTGATTTGCTCCTCCTTTCACTCTGCAACTTGCTAGTTCTCTCCGGAACTTGTTATAGGTGTCGAGTCATCTCATTGATCACCACTATGGTGCATTACCTTGGGATATTCACCCAATAATGCTATATCATGAGCATTGTAACCTATTTTCTGAATCAATAATTCTTTTTGTTCTTTCGATTTTATTTTTTAGTGTTTTTACTCTGCAAAGCTGTGTGTTCAACATTTACTAGCTAGATTCATCTATTTAGGTTTTATAACACATTTACATGGTATTAGAGCCCACAATTTTCTAGATAAAAGATGCACCAGTACTTTATTTTGCAAGTATTACAGCTTGGAGATAGGAGATTGACAAAAAAGTGGAGTTTCCTAAATCATCAATCCTAACATCATACAACTATCACGAATGGAAGGACCAAATGGCTCGATACCTTCATCAAAAAGGGTCGTATAGTATTACCATGCCTGTAGAAGTAGAACCCACTTCATCCATAGAGAAATCCAAGTACCTCAATCGCATGGATGAGGCCCACAGATCCATATGCATGTGCATCTCCCCAGAGTTGCAGTTTCATCTATCTGCTTGCAGTACTCCCAATGAGATTTGGAAAAACGTTGAAGAACTCTACGGGAAATAGGATGAGAGGAAAGGAAATTTGCTCAAAGTGGAGTTTCTCTCATTGGATCCACAAAACTATGACAGAATTCAAGACTTCTTCACCAAATATAATGATCTATTGCTGCAACTCAAGGGTTGTGGAATTGACAAATCCAAGGAGGAGAGTTGCCAAGTTCTCTCTATTATGCCAAAGCTTAGACCAAAATACTTCATCTTTGTGTCTATATTTCATTTAGTACAACTCGCAATAGGTAAATCCTACACTATGCCTTCCCTCAAAGATTTCATGGAGTCCATCACTTTTGAGAAAGATAAACTCATTGGCATGGGGAAAATCAAACCTCCAAAAGCGCATGCACTTGATGTGCATGATGGTAGGCACAATAAAAATCACAGATCTGATTCAATTCAGAAAAATCAGTAGCAAAAAGACAACGGAAAAGTGCATTCCCATCCAAAGAAGGACGGGTACACCAAGCCCTTCAATGACTCCTTCGGCTCCAGAAATTAGAAAGAGAAGAAAGGAGAAAAATGCACCTACTGTCACCGAGGATTCCATCCAGAATCCTCTTGCATGAAGAAACAAATTTACCAAATGGAAGAAATCCTTTAGAAGCACAACCTTGAGGACCACATCCCTCAAGGTGCCAAGAAGAAAATTGAGGATCCACCACACAAGAAAGGTAACAATTTTCATTCTTTAGTTACAATTAACTCTTCCCATGATGCATGGATTATAGATTCTAGTGTGTCACATCATATGGCTGCTACAGAGGAAGTATATTCCTCTTTGGATGCATGCAAAGGACCTCCTATCCTCATGGGAGATGACTCACCTATTTAGGTCACTGGAAAAGGCAAAGTGGAACTTTTACACGGAAGCTTTGAAGATGTGCTTCATGTTCCAAAACTTTTGGTAAACCTGTTTTCAGTTTCTCAAATCACTCATTCCAGCACCAGAAAGGGAGTGGAATTCACTCCAAATGTAGTGAACATATATGACCTACATAGCAGCTCCAAAATTGCAACTGGTGAGGTAAACAATAGAGCTAGACTGTATACATTTTCTGAATCTATTGAATCTGAATCCTCCTTATTGCTTACACATGTTAATGATAGTAGTAGGCTTTGGCACGAGAGGTCTGGTCACTTAAATTACAAGTATATGCAACATCTAAGAAAGCATGAGATGGTGGAAGGCTTGCCAAATATCAGTTTCTCCAAAGGAGTTTATGAAGGGTGTGTCCTTGGCAAACATCCTAGAGAAAAGTTTGACACCAGCAAGACTCACAGAGCATCCTCTCCTCTAGATCTAATCCATAGTGATCTCATGGGTTCTTTTCCTCATCTTTCCATCAACAAAGCAAGGTGTGTGCTTACATTTATTGATGATTTCTCACAGTATACTTGGGTGTATCTTCTCAGGGCCAAATTTGAAGTTTTTGCGCACTTTGAAGATTTCAAAGCACTAGTTAAGACACAGTCAGAGAGAAATATCAAAGCCTTCTATACAGACAATGTGGGGGAATATGTTAACACAACACATAGTTCCATACACTCCACAACATAACAAAGTTACTGAGAGAAAGAACCGATATCTCAAAGAGTTGGCTTCCTACATGCTGCATGCTGAGTCACTACCTCATAAGTTATGGGATGAAGAACTTAGTTGTGCTAACTACATCCAAAACAGATCTCCTCATAGATCTGTCAAGGATTAGACCCCCCTTGAGGCTTGGAACGACACTAAACTAGAGGTCACCCACTTCTATGTTTTCGGCTCCCGAGCATGGGACAAGATCCCCTCTAAAAAGAGGAAAGCTCTTGATCCATAGAGCATTGAGTGCATCTTTGTTGGATACCTTGATGGTGCAAAGGGATATCGACTCTTGATTTCCTCTACGGACAAGCTCATCATTGAGCGAAGTGTCCAATTTGAGGAAATTCTCTCGCATGCACCTCAATTTCCACATGCAAACACCTTTTATCTACCTCATGACCGAGATGATGACTCAATACACTCAGATGCAGATACAGAGTATGCAGATGCCAAGGTAGAGCATGAAGATGTAGAGACAGAGTCTTTAGATGCAAATCCAGTGCATGCATATGATGATCCACATCCAAGCCCAAATCGGGCTTCTAGCAGTGAACCAACATCCCCTGTCATAAATCATAGAACAAGGAGCTTAAGTCAGATATATGCACAAGACCACTCAGCTGCTAGAAATGGTCTTGTGGGGGATAATTCTAATCTGCGGAGGACTAGCTCAGAGTTTATTGAGCCTCCTCTTGCCCTCACTACCACTGAACCAATGCCATCCCAACATTGTCATTTGGTTTAGTCTTCTGATCCACAGTCTTATGCTGAGTTTCCTAGGCATCCCTCTTGGGAGTCTGCCATGGAGGAGGAGTACAACTTCCTCCTCGAGAACCAGACCTGGGATTTGGTCCCCCTTCCTTCAGGAAGGAAACTTGTCCAACGAAAATGGGTCTATAGGACCAAGAGCGTTTCAGATGGGCAAATCACCAGACAGAAAGCTAGGCTAGTAGCCAAAGGCTTCCAGCAAGTGCATGGCATTGATTATGATGAGACCTTTTCTCTAGTAGCAAATATGGACTCCATACGCCTTGCACTTGCCATTGTAGCTACCTAGGGGTGGGAAGTACATTAGATGGATGTGAATAATTCCTTTCTTCACAGAGACCTATCTGAGGATATCTGCATGGAGCAGCCACATGGTTTCATTTAGGATTCATCTTTGGTATGCAAACTCTCTACGGCCTTAAGCAGGCCTTAAGAGCTTGGTATGCGAAAATGGATTCTTTTCTCTTATCACAAAACTTCGAAAGATGTAAGTATGATCTGAATGTTTACATGTTCAAGACACATGACTCTCTTCTTATCTTAGTTTTGTATGTGGATGATCTCCTGATCACCGGCAGCTTGGCTTCAGCCATTGCTGCAGTCAAGAGGACCTTGCATGATAGGTTATTTATGACGGAAATGGGTCCATTACACTTCTTTCATGGTCTTGAGATGAACCAGGAAGCCATAGGCATCAAACTATCTCAGGCTAAGTACGCACAGGATCTCCTCAAGAGATTTCACATGACTGATTGTAAGCTAGCACCGACTCCTTTTCTATCTAGGGTCCACCTAGAGGATGGAGGTGACACTCCATTAGTTGATAGTACTCTCTACCGACAGCTAGTGGGGATCTTACTGTACCTCACCCACTCCAGACTAGATCTCTCATATGCAGTAGGGGCAGTTTCCAGATACATGTAGGAGCCACATGAGCTACACTGGAAAGCTTCCAAGCACATACTCCGATATTTGCAGGGCACCATCACCTTCGAGATTCACTATGCAGTAGGCATTGCATTGAATCTCCTTGGCTTCACAGATTCTGATTAGGCGAGCGACAACATTGATCGCAAGTCCACCTTCGGATATTCACTCAGCCTAGGTTGCTATTTCTCTCTCTTCAGCTAAGGCTGAGTACAGAGGAGTAGTCAACATCACCATTCAGGCTCTGTGGCTACAACACTTCCTCACTGAGTTGGGCGTCCAGTTCCACTAGCCCACTGTCATCTGATGTGACAACCATAGCACTCTCAAATTTTGCAGGGATCCAGTACAACAGCAGCGAATGAAGCACATAGAGATCCATACGCACTACATCAGAGACTTAGTACATGATTGGGTCATTGATTTGTAGTTCTGTCCTTCAGTGGAACAAACTGTAGACATCTTCACCAAGACATTCACTGAGCGTAATTTTCACTCTCTACACGATCGTCTTGGAGTGAATGACACAGTTTCTTAGCAACTATCTTTTCTTTTGATTACATGGTATTTTGAGGGG
>APFE030175211.1:146390-278499 GCA_000404065.3 Pinus taeda
TAACTGTGGTCCCGTCATTAATTGCGGGTTAACCACTTACAAATATTAATATGGGCTTTATTGACTCTTGACTATGATGTGATCCCATGACATAAATAAGGAGGTTAGGGTAGGACCCTAACACATGGTCTATGGTGAAAAACTCAAAAAAAAGTAATTGTTACATGATTTAGTATTTTAGAAAAACTTATAGAATCTATATATTTTAGATATTAAAATATTTCTTTTTAGAGTCTTTTTAACCCATTCTAATGAAGCACAAAATGAAAAGACATGAAATATATAAATACCAGAAAATAATCTATTTCTTATTAAAAAAATAAATGATTTCTTTTTATTTTGATAACAAAATATCAAATTCATATATTTATTTGTTATTTTTGGGGACTTTTACAATATAAAATTCAACATATTTATAATAATTTTTTTAAAAAAACCATTTAAAAAATTCATAATATAAAATCTAAATTAATTTAATGAAATTTATATTCATCTTATTAATATTTATATAAAAATAATTTTAATTAATATTTACAATAAAATATTTTTTAAAATTTTCCATGAAAGGACGTATTGTATGCCATAAATCACAATGTTCGCATGATGGAAGATGCTCTATTATTATTTTTATAAAGACACTGTAATAATTTTGTATTATTAATATCAAAATAATTTATACTAGAAAAAACTATGATATGTCAAAATGTTTATTTATTATTTTTTAAAGATTATTTCTTTTTTTATTTTATAGGGATTTATAAAGATTACTTGTAACTTACATAATGTTTTTTAAATAATTATTAATTTTCTTCCGTACATTCAAGTTTATGCAATGTTCATAGTACTGACTTTGTATTTTTCTTTGTATTGAATTATTTAGTTGTTAAAAACTATAGAATTTAATATTTATTATATGAGTTACAATGTCATATTTATTAAATATAAAATAACAATAAATACATATTTTGAATTTAGGTTTATGCAACCTTCATAGTATTGACTTTGTATTTTTTTTAATTGAATTACTTGGAATTAGTTGTAAAAAATTATAGAATTTAATAGTGTTATATAGTTATATATTATATTTTATTAAATATAAAATAATAAGGAATTGTTTTTAGTGTGATTTTTAGATTTAATTTGGCAAAGAAATTTGGAGCAAAATCTTGATGTGTAAGTTTTAAAACTAGTTTTTTGATTGTGCAATGGTTACCCATCAAGTTTGTGGATTTCAATAAATTCCTGCCAGATTTTAGAGAAAATTCCACTGGAAAGCTTCCAAAAGTCCGCACTAAGCCAACTCGAAATAATAATAAATAAATATTTCATAATTTATTAAATTAAATGAAGTTATCTAATTCATAATAAATTATTAAATTGTATTTTTTAAATATTGAGAAAACACAAGTTTAATAGTTATTTAATTTATTATAGTCTCTTTATTATAGAGTAGTTTAAGTAAGTGACAATTTCACCTTGAAAATATAGGATTTTTCAAAGTGTTTTTTGAAAAATCTGATTGAAATTTTTGGAAATCTAGGTTACAACTGTGAAAATATAGAATTTTAGGACCTTGGGGGTTTTTGGGGGCGTTGAATCTATTTGTACCTTCAAAATCTAGATTGGAACACTTTTAAATCAAGTTTTTGCAAAATAAAAAAGCCTCTAATTCTCAAGTAAAAAATATTGTCTAGGTGAAATTGTCGCTTCATTAGACAATGCCATTTATTTTTATGCTTTATATATTGTATCCATTGTTAATTAATAATATTCGGAATATATAAAACCTTTAAGTTGTGGTAAATTTAACGGTTTTGATATTAAATGATATTCATGAGGTTCTGGAAGAATTTGGGATTAGGGTTATGGGAGTAGCCACAAATTCTTTTAAATGATTATAATGGATTAGTATGACATGTATTAAGTTTTATATACATTGGATCAAAGATCATAATTTTCTTCACAATCTAACATCACTACTTTGATTGAATTTATAGATAATTAACATACAAAGGATTTGACATCAGTTAGGGTGAGGTCATCTAACAAAAGTTTTAAAATTGATTAGACCCAAAATATTGACATGATATTGATCCTTGGTTATGGTGAATAAAAGGTAGGCATGGTAGTTGACATGGTTGTTCATTCACATGCCACATGTAAGGTTTTAAATTATTCTAATGAAGCCTCACAAGGCCATTTTAAAGTTTCAGAAAATTTTCCTACTATAGGATGCTCCACAGCATATGATCTTGTTTCAATGGATTATTTAATTGAGGAAGTGTGCCCATCACCTTTGCTAGAGTTAGGTTTAGGATTTGTGGGAGCTTGTCTATATTTGCTTCAGTTGCAAGGTGGAAACCCTTTAAAATGTTTTAAGCTGAACAGTTAAAAGAGGAAGAAGGTACTAAAAATCCAAGAGGGAGGTCTCTCTTTGGTGGTCAATAAGGATGTGGGTCTATCCAGATCCTGGATTTGTTGAATATATCCCTGGTCAGTAAATTTACAGGGTGACATGTCTATGGATTTGTTGGGGAATTAGGTTGGTCAAAATTGGGCACCTTAGCTTGGATATAAAACATTTTTTCATATTTTAGAAAAAAGTTGGTCGGACTTCATTTTTCAGTACGGGATTAACATTGTTGGGATTTTGAGAGGGCCATGGTTTTTAGATTCCTCACACTTGTCTTTAAAGTTGTGGTATATACTTTTTGATGCTACTTCTAAATTGTTGGCACAAACTCTGGTATGGGTCAAAATCCTTGCACTGGTCATAGGTTTTGGTTATTCCAATATATTAAGGACAATGGGGATATTATTGGAAGAACTATTTTGGTTGATGATAGTTTCATTTTCAATGGGTCTTGATCAGTCACTAGACTGTTAATAGAGTTGGATGTTTCCAAGGTAGGGTTCAAGTCTATCACGTTGATCTCAAGAAATAGTCACTATAGCCATGTTTTGTCTTATGTACATGTTTCATTTCGTTGTGAATGTTGTCATTTCTATGGTCATATTTTTGTTGATTTCCTAAAATGGTTTATGAAAAATGCATGGAGTAAAAATATAAAATGGAGGTACCCTTGCACATAGAAATCTTAGGACTCAGAATTGAATTTAATAGGATTATAGAGGAAGGAACTTGAATGCAAGAAGGAAGACCCAAAGAGACCGGAGCTCTGCAACCAACAATGGCGTCCTCCTTTCTCCTGTTCACAAGGACCCTCCCCTTGGCTCACTATAGTTTGGTTGAGGATATGTGTAGGCCGGTAGATGTTCCCCATCTACTGAACAAAGAACCACGCCTGGTAGAGATAATATTGCTATCTTCGTTTTCACAAGTAGGGTTTTTTTTTCCAAAATTTTACCAGCAAGACCCTGGGCTTCTCGGCCGGGTCAATAACTACCAGAACCCATTACTCAGGCATGAAACACGATTAATCCCACAAATTCTAATCCGATAGGTGGTTACTTGGGTTTTCGGCCCGCCTAGAAGCAAAATCGACACACCATGGCCTGTATGGTCTGCGACTTGCCTTGGCAACAGAGCTACCTCCCATAGGCTAAAGTGCGAGTGGAAACGAGACGAGGGACCCACTGCATCCTAGTTAACAACTGGATAGAGGAAGCCCAATACAAATGTAAGGGGGCCGACTATAGAGGACCCATTAAACCTGGGCGCAGTGACAGAGTACTCCAAAATAACCCTTATAAACCAGATTTGGAGGTTCCATGGGGCGGACAAAATACAAATAACAGTGGAGTGATGGGTTTCTCATAGAAAACAACCAAACCACTGGAGCTTTGCCACAATATGGCTGAATCATACTGCTTGGGTGAAGATTGGATACAAATCTTCATCAAATTGAAAGGGGGCAACTACCATTGCATGAGGCTCAGCTTTGGGGAAAGGCAAAATGGAAACAATGAACTCTTCGAAATACTGAAAAGTTCAGAGAAACAAATCCATTGTTCTCGCTGATGTGATGAAATTTCCAGGAGCTGAAGGTGAAGCTCTATTCGCTCGACCTGTTACTAGTCACTCGCCCGTTACCCAGCTGTTAGAACTATAAGTTCATTCCCTGGAAGTCAGAATTGGATCCCTGCATGCTGTCCAATCATTTCCCTCATATTTTCCCTCGGATTTGGAAGAATCTCTCGTGAGTTAAAAAAGGAAATACAGAACCAAGTTGGAATACCCACAAAACACCAAAACTTGATATGTATAGGTCGTTGTCTACAGGATCATCACACCCTACAGGAATATGGGATTAGTAATGGTACAACCATTTTTCTTAATATGAGACTGTGCGGAGTATGCAATGGACCTAGCTCAAAGACTCTAGGCTTCTTTCGAGATGCAGTCAAGGGGAAAGAAAAAGTGCAGCATAAATTAGTGTCAACACCAGAGCAACCAGGTCCCTATATAGTGGAACAAAAACTGGAATCCCCAATGCTCCAAGTTACTATGCCAGATGTAATTGATCTACACACTGAACTCTCTAAAAATGTTGTCATATGCAGATTTAATGGATTCTGGCCAAAATCCAATGCTCTACATCAATGGATTTACTCCTACTGGACACTAGACTGTGATATACACCTATGTTCAAAAGTATTTTTCATTGTTAGTTTCCACACAGAACAAGAACATGACAGTATTAACAATCAGGGGCCTTGGTTTTGGGGCAATGCTGACCTTTTTATTACCCCCTAGTTTGCTGAATTTGATGCAAACACTATGAAAATTTCAACAATGCCTGTTTGGGTGAAGCTCCATAACCTCCCTTTACACTTCTGGCATCATATAGTATTATCTGCCATTGGGAATTCCTTGGGGAAATTCCTAAAAATTGATGAAGATAGAGTTAGCAGAGGAATCTTCCCATTCGCCAGAATTTGCGTAGAAGTGGACCTAAGTCAGGGATTTCCTGATCATATTACATTGAACTTAACAACACTTTGAGGACTCAAACCCTTAACTATGAGAACACTGCATTCAAATGTCGCAACTGCATGCAAACATGACACCTCCAATATACTTGTCCACTAGCCAGAAAGCACCCCAAAGGAAACAAGAAACAACAAAAAAAGCCCAAAGGGTGGTAGCATACAGATCTGATGGAAGAAGAAGACAGATAGACAAAACATACAGAGAACCAAGAAGAACCTGATATAAATATGGAACAGAATTGTACACAAGATGTCAATGTCCCAGACCCTCAAATGGGGCCAAACAATATACATCATCATCAAGTAACTCAGCTGGAAGTTAGTGGCATAAAAAGAACTCATGGATCTGAAGGATCAGAATCCAACAAAGAACTTCCATTGAAAATACAAGAGAACCAACAGGCCATCATTGTACCCCCTCCTGACTCCAAGGGTTGGCGTAGGGTGGAGAAGAAGAAGGGCAGAAAAGTATAGGCTTGGTGCTTTATTTTATTTCCTTTTTTACTAATGTAATTGTCCTCCTCATGGACAGTTATCTACATATACTCTAAGCATCTACAACATGTAATTTTTTTCATTATCAATAAAATTATGTTATTTTTCCACGGATTAAAAAAAAAAAAAAAGAAGAAGAAGAAGCAATCTTAGGACTCATTGAAAGGAATACATTGTTAATTTGGAAGTATCAAGTGATGGATCATTTTCAAATCAATTTGTGGAGAATTTTGCGGTAAAAGAGAATTTCACGTGGGAAATTTCTCTAATTTTTTGATAAAAGAATATCATTAGGGTCCTAAGATGTTATTTTCTAGTGTAAGGAAATTTCTCCCCCACACTACAATGATTATTTCTTCCTCCTCCTTTCATTGGAAACAATGATGTTTCTAGTAAGTCTTATTTACCCCCTCCACCTATTGTATCTACAAATTTATAACCTGATGGGGTTCCTTTGGGCCTTACTCTTTCTCATTCATGGACACAAGAAGAGTGGGGGCTAGGAGTCCCTCGTGTGGCAAGTAAGGTGGAAAACTCTATAGATTTTGGCAGCGTAAATCTTTTATTGAAGCCTTACTTTTAAAATATGGAACTTCATTCAGATTCCACTTTGGATAACTCATTTTATGGAGATAATGATTGCATTGAATTTCTCTTTTTGAGATGACCAAAATCGACCTAAATATCACTCAAATTGGATAAGGGAAAGTGTACTTATGAAGAAAAGCCCACATATGTATTTTTGATAAGATCGGCCCTAAAGAAAATTGAACACCCTAGAAGGCTATAGATACAAGTGACCTCTACCTCATTTGGAAATCATCATGAGACACTCTTCTATCTTGGTTTTGTCTTGCACAGGTCTTAGGCTCCTTCGCAAAGAAATATGTTCACTCGAAGATGAAATTGCAAGGTCTAAAGCTCACATTTCTGTTTTAGGGTTTTGGGCCTCAGTTGCAGGCACAAGACGGAGAGATCTCAACTATAGTCACTCTCTAACAGGTTCATCCATGAGAGTGAAGCATCCTAGTTGCACGCATAACTCATCCTCCATGAGATTGAAATTTAGGGTTTTAGAATCTCGGTTGCATATTGTAGTCACTCGCTTGTAGGGTCAAGAGAGTGATCGAAACCTTCCCAACCGCACACATGACTCCTCCTCTATATGAACATGACCTAAATGATGGAATTTCATTTGTCCAAATATTTTTCTTAGTGACCACAGTATTCGGAGTTGACCGCAGACAAGGACAATTCATTACAAGCTTCCAAATCAAAATTTTAAGTATAAGCATTGTTGGGTTCATTTCATGAATATTGTGTAGTTGATTTAGATGGATAGTTGTATGGATCACTGCAATCTCTTATGCTGAATCATTCGATGAAAATCTAAAATGAATAAGGATTTGAAAAGGTTTCCCCATAGCGGGTTTTCCCTGGTCTTCGACCAATCCTGGTGTCTCTATGTGTGAATGGTTTTCTTCTATTGTTCATTTATGTTATACTGCATTGATGGCGATGATATTGTTCTTTCCATATAATTTATTATGTCATTGAATAATGATGTAAATATGAATAATGTCATGATGTTATGGGTTGCAATTAATGTATTAGTGAAGAAATGCAATTATCAATGCAAAGAACAATATAGCCCTAAGAAAAATTACCATGGTATCAGAGCTGTGCTGAAGAAAAGTCATGGAGATCACCCCTATTATGACATCATTAATGGATGAAAGTTAGGATGGTGGAGACCTAAAATAATTCTATGGTCTTAAGGAAACCTTAGGAAATTCATGTATTAGGGTTTGATCAATATTATAAGGGTTTGAGAGAAATCTTGGTTTATGGAAAATATTTGAGATATGAAATCTAGAATCCCTAGCAGGGTCAATGTGAATATGCTTAAGCACTTGTGTCTGAATTGATGAAGCCCTAGATGGGATAGTTTTGATTAGGCTTGGTTTTTATAAAGTTGATGAACATATATTGAAGGCATTAAGTGGACTATGGACAATGATGAATCTTGAAGGCTGGTTCAGAAGGGAGATGATCACCTCTCATTGAAGATAAGTACTTTCTGAATTATGATGCTCCTTTATATCTTTACTTTTGACTTATGGATGTAATTATTGGTTTGATTATTGTTTATACCTCCTTCATTTATCTTTGGGTATTTGGATGCTTCTAACATATTGATGAGTTGTGATAAGTGGATCCTTCTTGAGGATCATGGCTAATGTAGGAAGAAAGGAGCTAGTAAAGGTAACAAAGTGCTACAAGCTGCCTATGTCAAATAAGAATGTGCACATGGATTTGAATACTAAAAGGTATGGATGGAATATTGTTCCAATGTTGTGTTTCAACGATAAGCCCTAAGGTTTGATAACAATGTCCTCTTCACAAATGGGCCATGTATATGAAAGTGATTTGGATTCATGGTTATTATAATGAAATGGTGCACTTGGTAGTAAACAAGTATCTTACCTTTTAGACATTATGAACTTCTTGATTCTATGAAGCTACCTAATATTGATCTTTGATATAGTGGTATACTTGATGTTTGGCTAGAATCTATCATTTTGAATATCTTGATCCCATAAAGAAGGATAGCACCTTGATCCTAGTAGATGGTAACTTGACACTATTGATATTGTTTGTGAAAAGCATGGTAGCCATGATGATAGAAGTGTAACCATGAGATTGATATTCAAGATCTTTTGTTGAATGTGGTTATGTTTTGATGTGCTTAATAACTATGACATATTGTAAATTTGAAAATTGTAAAATTGAATGCCCTGGCTTGATTGAGAAAGAAGTAATGTTGTGATCATGATTCTTGAATTATACTCATATTTAGCTATTTGACACTAACCCCAGTCTGACCTTCTGATCTAACAAATCTGCTGATGCATAACAATATGATAGACAAATTGATGACTTGAATGTGGCTTCCCATTAAGAGGGAGAATCTCTCCATAAGATTATTACCCCTATTATATTCTTTACTAATCAAGTATGATTTATGGGCATGAATAGATAAATATTTTATATTTTTTATCTGCAACAAAGTTTTGACTTGAGAAGAGAGATTTTTCCCTTACTTTAAGCTGCAGTCACACATATGGAATCTCAAGGGTGCAATTGTAGCCTCCCTACCACTCGGAGGAAGGCATATGGGTGAAACTATGCCTATATGACATAAGAGTGAAGCTTTGTGCATAAACTCAGAAGTACACTTGAAGGATGTCAGTCTTATAGACATGGAGCACACAACAGAAAGTTCTATGAGTAGGGAAGTTTGAATGTTTGACTTACTATAATGTGAATATGTTGACTAAACTTGTGTTTGCAAGTGACTGGGATATGGATATCAATATGCTATTCTGATTTAACCATTGATGCTTGTGTATGACAATATTTGATACCAATTGCAAGGGTTCAACTGATTGATATAGATAAGCAATATTTGGAATTCTGACATGATGCTTGAAAATGATTTAGAAGTTTGACTTAATGGTTGAGATATGTTTTGTGCTATATATCTCACTATGATAGAAAATTTTGGATTTGACCTTATGACTAATGATTTGATTTTATGGTTGATGATTTGAAATTTTATATGGGCATAATGACTTTCAATGACTTATATTGGTATTCAATAGATGTTTTGTGTTGACATCATTAGCTTTGACACATTAGTTGAAGTATAAACATATGTGATTCAATGTGAAGTAATATCACAATAAATGGATGGACCCTGCATGAATTATACCTAGTATATGTATTTGCATCTAGTGACTAGTATTATGATCATGAGGGGGACTTGATGAAGCTTAGTTTGATAACTAGATGACAAATTTTTGGCATGATAATAGATGATGTCATAACTTGATGATAGCTCTACCTATCACCTAGTTTAAAGAATATGATATTTTAATATTGGTGAGTTTGATATTAATTTTGATCTAACATCTAAAGGATGACTTAGTTGATTTGATTACAAAATATTGATTTATGTAAGGTAGAGCATGTCAGTTTAGTAACATCTTATGTTTGTAGAAAGCATTTCATGAAGAAAGATCCTCGATCTTGAGGTGTCTGCATTGACAATTATTTGGTGAAGCCAGGATGATGTGTTGATCTAAACCTTTAGAAGTGTTCTAAGGTATGATTTTGATTTTGGTTTTGGTTTTATATGTTGTCGGTATACTATTGATAGTTATTGAGCCTCTGATGATCTAAGTAAGAGGGAGATGACTTCTAAAGCTCGAAATAATGAATCATGGCATGATGAATCAATTTTTGAAGTTCGGGTTGGCTTGTTGGGGCCTGACCCAGGTTTAGCATTAGTTAGCCAAAGAAATCCCTACACTATTAGCCCTTTCAGCATCAGCAAACGGAGCGTGGACCAAAGTCTCACCCGAAGCAGTATGGGGGGATGTTGGAACCAAGTTTCCGCACCTTGAGATGGTCGTGATGTCAGTTTATTCCTTCTATTCCTTCCTTTGCGCATGTCACTTAGTTCTATGGCTTGTCAGACTAGCCCTCTATTCCACCCTTCAGTACCTCCACGAAAAGGTATGATTAACCTTTGTGTATCCCTAACTTGCGGCTTAGGTACTTTCACGCTACTAGGGAAATGTACCATGCAGATTCCCAAAATAGTCTAAGTGCCTTACTTATCTTATTAATCAATCATAGTTAGCACCATGTAAACATATTTTCTTACTTGTGTTCACTTAACCAACGAAATTACATACCTTCACTCATCATATAAGCATTATAAATGAAATTCATACACAATATGACAAGATGCATTAACCGGAACAAAGACACGTGAATTGCAAAACACTTCTCTTTATTAATATCTTAAAGTGATTACAGACTCTCTCCACCCTATGTACACAGTTGTAGGGGTCCGAACACTCAAGTGTTGACTTCCACCCTAGGCCTCTATGCACTCAGCTGCAGAGGCTCTACCTATGCTATGACCTAAAACTTAGAATTCTTACTTCAAAGTTATGACTAGCGTAATGACTATTGAACTACTTAGAGCTTACTTATTTAGCTCTTTTTATACAATCCCATGGTCCACGAACCATGGGTAGATATTTTACAGGAAAATTTACTTTAAAAAAATTAAGGGCAGACAACCATTTATGATTCATGACATCTTCGCACTCTGCAGCCACAAAATGTGGAGAATTTACAATTTTATTACAAACTTTGCTCCAAACATGGACTTTTAGCCCTACAACTATCCTTGGGGGATCCCATTCCCAATAGGTCCCCAAGAAAACATCGTGACTCGCCCTCGAGTCACTCAGAAGGTGCAGTAATGAAAACCTTCTAGTTCGACTCGTATGACTGCAACCTTAGTAGTGCACTGAGCTGCTGCCTGCTTTGCATCTTCGACCATCTGTGCGGTCACTGCTCCTGAACTATCGGCCTGAAGCATTTGCTAATTTTCTTGCAGAGTTTCAAGCTCTCCTTTAATAGAGCCTGTTACCATGTAAGCCTCACCAATCTAGTGCTTTAGTCTTGTCTTCAGCACTGCTTCCTTGTGCAGTGCTACATCCACCTATTCTTTTAGTTGCTTGGTCTCCTGTAGCTTTGCTAGTCTTTGTGTCATTGTGACAGTTCACATTGTGCCCTTGACCTCATCATAGCGTTGTTGCATCTCACGCACTTCTGTCTCTAGTCTATGTACATTAGGGTCCTCCTTTAGGCTTGTCAGGACCTTAAACGATTGCCTAAAAAGTTGCGTGCAGTGTGCTACTACACTGTCCATGTCTGCTACTATTTCTGTGACAATAGTCACCCGCTGCTCCTTCACTTTTGTAGAGTTGAAGGTTGGGCCTTCAACTGTAACTCTGTGATTTGCAAGTTCAACTCTAGCTAAACCCTCACCATCTTAGTACGAGTGTTGTGCACCCCCATATCCAGCTTGTAGATGTGCACCTCAACTAGCTCCTCCTCAAGAATGGCCAACTCTGGGACCATTCGGCATGCCTCCCTGACAACCTGCATAATGCGCTTGTTCTAATTGGTTTCCTCGGTCACAACGGTGATGGCAAAGTCTCGTTGTAGTTCCATCTGCTTGTTTTTGATCCATTGTTCACTGAACACCTGGAGGGCACGGTGCTCATGGGCCCTTAGCTCTGCAATCACTCCATCCTGCAAGAGGTGGAGCACTTCACTAAGGAGCGCTGCCATATTCAACCCTACTCGCTTTAGGGCACTGAAAGTGGGCCTCTCATCTTTGTTCTCTGTGGTCAGTGCTCCATTAGGCAGCACTATTGCACTAGAGGCCTTTGCACGCAACATATTGGCAACCTCTGAAGTTCTGATAGCAAGGCTCATACCAGCCTGAGACGCGTGAGTTTGTAGATTATGTAAACCTATCTGGATAGCACCCAATATTATTTGTTGTTGCTACTCAAACTGTTGTAGGGACTGTTAGGATTCCAAGAAACTCTCCTAGGTTGTAGCTCAGAGATGCCTGGTAACATATAAATTCAACTTATTGTTGCAAATGGATGAATGGAGGGAATGATGCCTGTCCAAGCCATATAACCACTTCTACTTTGCTTGACTCCAGACACCCGTGAACATCCTCAGACTACAAGGCTTTAGACCACCAACTACTCACAGTTTAAGATTGGGTGAATATGGAGAATACTAACCACACTAGCAGATGTACAAGACCTTCTGATGGCTAGCTGCAACCAGTAAAGAAGTCTGCAAATCTAATCTCTTAGTACACATACAAGATGACAGTTCTCTGGCACTAAAAGAAGAGAAACCTGAATAACTTATTCAATGATACATACAAGACTTTAACACAGAGATAGGATTACAACTACTCTAATAGAAGAGAAGAGAAATGAAAAGTGAGCAATTAATAGCAAAATAAGCTTGTATTAGCTGAAAATGAAGATGAGACGCTACAAATATCAAAATAGTTATAGTCTCTAGAAGTTGGACCTCACACCAAAATGTCAACCATCATCCTTGATTACATCTTCATTTTGGGTATATATAGAGTTTCGTTACAAAGGCACTTGCCCACTCTAGGTATGGAGGGGTCATAATTGACCACCAACCACATTTAGTTTCCTGATGGAGCTTCTAAGTGCGTTTTCTTGCTTTAGTGGATGAACATGATCTTTTCCTGTGCTCTGTTGTCCTCTCGGGTAGCTGGAGTGCTTGTATCAATGAGGCCCCATAACTGTCAAATGTAGTTATCTGTTCGTGCTCTGTCCTTTTCCTCCTCGGCCATACTGTTTGTTAAATATGGTGGTTGAGGAGCACTACAAATGGTACTGGAAGACCGGTCACCTTCATCCTTCGGGTGCACAGAATAGTCAAGGGACGTGGACTGCATAGCGAGTGGATGAGTCGGATGAAGCAGCAATATTGGCCGTCAGATCGGGTGGATAAATGGCGGAGATGGCTTGGCGGGGGCTATCAGGAAAAGAAGAGGTGGAATGAACGTGGGCTAATGGATCTCAAGTGGACAGATCCAACGGTCATTGGGCAGAGAAGGCACATGGAGGTTATCGGGTGAGAATGTAGCTTTGAGCTGTAAGCGGTATTGATCGCACCACCATTGGACATTGGGTAGTAAAAGGGTGAGGGCGCGTGATCCCATTCAGTGCGTGACACATGGCGGCGGAGGAGAGAGGAAATTGCCCTCCATCGTGCACTATCATCCCAACACTTTGTGGATGTGGGGAGAGTGAACATCATCCGATCGTGGTGGAGATGATCAGACGGTGGGGATTTGATCGCATGGGTCTCCTTGTTGGGCATGACAAGAGCTGTCGGATCAGGGTGCGACGATTGATGGCCGTAATTAAAGGTGACGATGGGTTATGAAAGCATGAGGTCACGTGGATACGGTTTTATGGGGATTTAAGTTTTGCGCTCGAGGCTTGAGGAAACAAAGGTTTATGCCAGGTTTTAGAGGAAAAACAAGGGTAGCGGGGTTGGAAGAGAGTAAGCGGAGTAAAGGAGAAGAAGGAAGATGACTACCATGAGCTTCTTTTGAGCACAACCACTACGGCCAAACTTATCTCTCGCCTTCAAAACCTTAGTTATGTAGCAGGGCTAACAGGGACTCCATAGTGACAGCCTATACCACGTCATTAATGTCGTGCAGATCACCCTCTATTAGCGTGATAGGGTCTAGTGATGTATTAGTAGCCTTTGTTTTCTTCCTGGACCCTCCTTTCTATTGCTCTCTTGGGCGCTTGATGCGGGTGGACATCTCCTGAGGTTATACGCCATGTTGTTCTGTCTACTTGTCAATCTCCTCCTCCATCTCAGGTGAAGGTGACCTCGCACCTTTGTTAGAGCCTCGCTCTATCCCACCAGTCTATTGAGCAGCATCGCACTCCGCCTAGGCCTTGTCAGCGGCCTCCTTTTTCCTCTTTTCAGCTAGTTGTGTCATCTTAAGCTTAGCCTCCTCCTTCTTTCTCTGTGTGATGGACTTGCTTCCTCCCACTTCCAAATATGTTGTAGTGAGCTACTATGCTAACCATTGATCAAGTACCACATCAATGGCGTCATCCTTTGCCAGATAAGGCAAGTCGTACCATTTCTGCATAGGGTCCTTCCATGCCCTGATGGACACATGGTGAAAGTTTGCTTTCAACTCTGCATAGCCCTGTAGGTTGGCATATACCATGGGCGATAACCATAGTTTGTGATTGATGGCCATGTAGATGTTCATCTCCATCAAGATCCAAAAGATCTCGTTGTCCTTGATTTGATGCACGTCCTTGGTCACCCACAATGAAGCGTACTTCACTGCTTCTGGTAGGTTTGGTGCAACTGAAGGGAATTGATTGTCCTCTGGTAGCTCCCATGCTACTAGCACAATTGACAAATAGAGCCACGTGTAGTGGAATGTCTTGTTGAGCTCTTGTCCTTCGTGATAGTTTGCTAGGAACTCAACTTGAAGGTAGTTTGACTAGCTAAACTAGACTCCTTCAGCGCACTGGGCTGCTAGTGTGACAACAGGCACCGACACCTCATTGGCGTGACACTTCCTCATCACTTTCCTTGCTAAAATCTGCAAAGCTACATTTACAGCAGGGTTGAAGATGATGGATATGGCATATCTGCACTGCTTCTTGACCAGTTTAAATTTTCTTTCATGGATTCTCTGAGATCCTATTCACCACCTTTTCTACCAAATATCATGGCCGTATTCTCTCCTGTGTAAGGCAATTATGTGATCCTATGGATCAACCTATCTGTGATGGGTATTGGCTCCTCTAGCCACATACACCCATCATACACCAAGCATAGTAGTTGCTTGATGACCAATACTATCACTGGGGTGTGGTTGTAGTGTGGCACTCAAAGCAGGTTGAGAAAATTTGTCTTGTCTACTCCTCTAAGCCACCTCCATGAGTCCAATGTGGTCATTCCAGTGTTTGTATCGATGATGCGGCACATCAGTTGTTCATTCGCTAGATGTGGGAACTTCTCGTGATCGTCCAAGTCCCAATTCTCAAGTTTTTATAGTAGCACCCACGCCAAGTGTAGTCCTTCGAAAACAATCTCATCCGATAGCATAGGGGTTTACAAGGGGGTACTACTCTCATCGATGTCCTTTGGCACCTTGGTCTTGCCCTTGCACGGGGGGACATACTCAGGCAACCGAGTGATAGGGTTAGCACCCTAGGCTTCAACCTCCTCCATTTTGACTCCTACATCCTCCTCATCCATCAGGATGTCTTCAATTTCTTCCTCCTCCGGCTCCAAATTTATGGCTTTGCCCTTTTCCTATGTGGTGGGCTTTAGTGGGTTTCTTCATGGTGATGCACGCACCGGTGTTGCAGGCTGCATGCCCTTCTTATCCTTTGTGGTTTCCTTGGTTGGGGTGGGCTTTGGTCTTGATGTTCTTGGTGATTTAGGGACTTCGACTAATACCTTGGCAACCTCTGGAGCAACTACTTTTGCCTCCATCTCAATTTCCGACATTGACTCCTCTACTTCAGTATCTATAGCTTCTGAGGGTGCTGACATAATGCTTTCCAATAGTGCTCACGATGTCTCTGGTAAGTTTGCAAATGTCGGAGTCACTTCCAAAGCCTTGAAGAATTCTCGGTTCATGTGTGCCTGTGACCTCAACAACTCAATTCTCAAAATGCCAAGTGTTTTTTGCTCGATGGAAATTTGTAATTTATAGGGAATTTTGAATTCAAATCTAACCATTCCCCCGAAATTGGTGGTAGATCTTCAAGGATTTGACCCATACATTTCATCTTAAATGCTGGCTGCCCACTCCATTTGGCCGCATTTCTATCGTCAAATCATGAATAGTGACTTTAACGGTCACTTTCTGGGCGACCTGCGCAATTTCTCCTTGGGTAGCGTAGCTCCCTTCGCGTTGTCGTGAACCCTGTGACACTTCCTTGCTTCACATAGTCCTCAAATCGTGTAGCTCCCCAACCCGAGCAATGCAGTTTATAGTTGCGTGCCTCCTTTCAGTTGCCTGGAGTGCTAAGACTATGTTACCTTCATGAAGTCACATGGTCGGACCACCAATGTATGGCTTCAAGCGACTGCCATTCACCTTTCCTGGGAAGGGATCTCTGTTCAATTTGACCAGCTGTACTGCTCCTCCATCGGTAATCTCCTTAATGACATAGGGCCCTAACCAGTGCATTTGACTTTCCCTAGAAATTTGTCTAACTTGCTGTCATATAAAAAAACAAAGTAGTTTACCTTAAAGGTGTGCAGCTCAATGTGCTGATCATGCATGCTTTTTCGTGCTACTTTTGGACCTGTTGGTGAAATCCAGCTATAAACCTCTCTTCCTCAAGCTCATCCAATTGTGTGAGCCTTTCCTCCAGGGCTCCACGATTCGTCATACCCGTGAGTGTCACTATGCGCAGACTAGGCATGATATATTCCATGGGAATTACTGCTTCGACACCATAGACAAGCCAAAAGGGTGTTTTTCTAGTCAACTTCTTGCATGTTGTCCGATAGGCCCATAGTAATATGGGTATGCGTTGGTCCCAATCACTTCACTGATCATTGCAAACCTTGGTCAGCGTGTTCTCTAGCACTTTATTTAATGCTTCCCATTAGCTTGCGGGTGATAAGGTGTGTTCTTCTAGTGATATACTTGAAATTCATCTATCAGAGTGCTAATCGTCTCATTCAAAAATGCATACCGTGATCGCCCATCAAAATATTTGGACAACCAAATCATGTTAGTACATACTCAAAGAGGAAATTTGCAATAGTCCCACTTGTGCAATCCTTCACAGGTTGTGCATCCACCCAATGAGTCAAATACTCTGTCATGGTGATAATGTACCTCACTCCTGTCTTTCCTTGGGGCTAGATGGGTCCCACAAAATATATCGCCCATTTCTCAAAGGGTTGTAACATCATATGTGGATTTAGAGGCATCTCATCCCTCCGCGATGGCCTTCCAGTCCTTTGACACACATCGCATGTTGTGTAGTAAGCTTTTGAATCTTGATGGAGGGTTGGCCACCACAACCCTACGCATAGAATCTTCTGCGATGTCACTCTCCCTACATAATGTACTCCCACAGAACCCCCATGAGCATCTGTGAGGATGCTACTTCTTTCAAACTCAGGTACATATCATCGCTCTCATCATACCCCATTTTGTACATATGCCTAGCAATGATAGAAAAATATGCTAGGTGCACCACTAACTCCTTATTCTATTGGACGGTGTATCCCTCTGGAGTAGTTACTAATGTCAGGAAGTGTATTATATCCTCAAAATGACCATCTACAATGTACATTGCAAATAGTTTTGCGTCAGGCAGTCCCTCCTCCAAATTTGTGGTCTCTTCCCCTGTTTCGATGGGCGACAGATGGTCTAGTCCCACATTCAGTCGTCCAGGCTTCACAATAACTTCAAAATCATATTCCTGGAATAATAACAACCACCTACATATTCCCCCCCCCAACATGGGCTTATTGAATAGGTACTTCAACATGGAGTGGTCCATATACATCTTGAAATGGCCTCCCAAGAAGTAGTGTCTAAACTTCTGGGGCTTATATACCATAGCTAAACCTTTGTGCTTGGTGGTGGAATAGTTCTTCTCTACCTTGGATAACCTTCTGCTTGCAAACATGATAGGATGGTCCAAGTCTCCTCTGCCAACCTGTGTCAGTACTACTCCCAGCACTATACATGACACGTCAACGTGTACATGAAATTCCTTCTTCCAATCCAGGAAGACTAGAATCGGTGCAGCGATCATCTTTTCTTTCAATACATCCAAGCCCTTCTTACAGTCCTCGTTCCAGCAGAATGTGACATCCTTATTTAACAAATTCTCCATAGGCGCGGTGATCTAGGCATAGCCTATGTGTCCTAGGGTAGCACGCAGCTATTTCACACTCCTTGGCACTTCCAAATTTAGTATCACTACGATCTTTGTGGGATCTACCATCAGTCCCTGTGTGCAAACCACATGACCCAGTAGGGTCCCAAAAGGAACAAAAAATAGGCACTTCTTCAGATTAAGTGCAATATGGTATCTACAAAAATTATCCAGTGTTAGGTGTAGACTGGTGACATGGCATTTTACCAGTCCAAACACAGTCCAATCATCAAATTATACTTTCAGGAACTTATGAATAAATTCCTTGAACATTGCAATGACTACACGTGAGAAAATTGTAGGCGCGTTCTTCAACCCAAACAACATTATAGTGTACTGGAAGCACCCCCACTCAGTTGTGAAGGTCGTATTTCTCCTATCCTTCGGTGCAATTTTGATCTGGTGGTACCTCGAGAACCCATTAATGAAGGAGTATGCTTCCTGGCCACCTACATTATCCAACACTTTATTAGTGAACAAAGTCAGGAAAGGGTCATGTACACAAGCATCATTCAGATTTATCAGATCCACACATATCCTTATTTCATCCTTCTACTTCTTCTCCTAAACCACCATTAGGCTTACCCAGTCATATTCTTCCACAGGCTCAATGATGCTTACCATGAGCATCGTGTCTAGCTTTAAGCGGACCTTCTCCTTATACCTCGGATTAAGACGGTAAGGTCTTTTCTTAACCGGCTTCGCGTCAGGCTTCAACGTGAACTTTACAACACCTAGGTCCCCGATTATCCCTTTTAAATTTGTAAACTTGGTAGGGAACAAATCTTGGTATTCGCGGAGCAATTCAACAACTCTATCCATCATCACATCATCCCAGTAATCTTTAATCTTCGTGAATTTGGGCTCTGCCTCTATAACAATATTTACTTGTTGTTTTCAGTGGCATGGTTATATCGGGATTCTCGATCTGTGGTCCTTCAACCTTGTGGGACCTTCTGTTTTAGGGATGCTAACCTTTCACAGATCCTCATCTTCTTCTTAAGTGGTTACGTTATAGCATTCCAGTGCGTGACTTAGCTGAGTAGCCCAATCAAGTTGAATCAGGTCCAAAGGATGCTGCTGTATCCTAAAGATTGCTGCAATCACCTCTTGTAGCACTTCATTGACATAGTCAAACCCGTCTTCTAAGCTGAATGACATTATAAATCCCTCGTGCAGAATATCCCATTCACCTGTGCCCTGGAGGAGCTCTGTTTCGAAGTACCAGTTCATCGGGATGACATGCAGGGTGTGAGAAAACAAGTGCACCCATTCAAGTTGGGGCCTCTCTCCATAAGCCTGAGCCCATTTGGCCAATTGTGCTCACTGATTATCCTGCTCGTCATACTTTTCTATTATTCATACCTTCAACTTCCCAAAGCACGTTCTCATTATCTTCCTACATTCATGCCAATCATCAAAGCTTCCGTTGTGCGTACCCCACCATCTTGCGAGTGTAGTGCACAATGCCAAGTCCAATGCCTGGAAGCCCTGCTTTTCTAGTACCTTCCTCTCAAATGTATCCAAAAATATATCTACATCATTCAAGTCATCATAAGTGGGTAGATTTCTTGCCTCTGACGACACACAACACAATGACCGGGTCATCATGTTACAACTCAGCGTAGTTACTTCATGTAACCGATTCTGTCAGCGCTCTAATTCTTCATCAGAGTCTGAGGTGCATGAACTCTCGTGATCCCATGTAATTCACCCATCCATTGTTGGATTCACCCAATATTGGTCTCATGATGGTATCTTATAGATATAGTCCAGATCATCATCACTCTCATAGTCACGGACTAGTTTAGTATAGCGTGACCCTTTAGCAGGGTGTAGGGGTACTATAATGCGAAGCGATTTCTTTTCAAATATCATCTTCTACTTCTTTAGGTTGATTACCCCATTCATATCAATAGCCCAATCAATTCCAAGCAATGCAGGGTGGAGGTTTCTATCATCCACAATTTCTATTACTTCAAAGTTAGCCAGCGCACTTGCACCTTCAATATCTACAGTCACCTCTTGTAGCCGCCCCATGGGGATGATCTTCTATTGATTCTCCATCGTTAACTGAATCAAAGACCACTGTAGCACGGGTCTCCCCATCCATTCCCATTATTTGGTAGGATGTTCGCATTTGACCCTAGGTCAAAAATAACCTGATCCATTTCATACAATATTATCTATGCAGTCAACCTCATCTCCCATCCTGTCCTTCTTTTATGCTTATGAATCTTTTGTACTACACGTGACTCACCCAGAGTGTTTTCAGAACATCTGTTTATAAGATCCTCTAGCCCCTTCATAGCCTTACTATCATGCAATAACTTCATGCAAGTCTTTAGGAAGGTTGTAAGCATAGTGGGGTCCATCTCCTTATCAGGCTTATCCTTGCTCCCTGAGGTGGAGGCCTTAATGAAGCTCTTCTTTGATTCAATGAATGTTTTTTGTGTAAATTCCAAATCAAACTCAACCTCCTTCATTGGAGCTTTTTGAACCCATGTGTTGTCTTCGGGTTGTTTCCCCTTGTCATATCTTATTGTGATTCCACTTCAGAGCACTATATTCACATTTGGATCCTCGTTGTGCAGCTCAGACCTCATCATTTGCAGGTTTTGAGTCGGCTGAGGTGGTAGAATGCCCTTGTCACATATCCTTGCTATCAGCGTAGGACAGTCTTCTGATTCGTGATCAAACAGAGTTAAATACTTGCACGATGGTCGTGTTGGGTTAGTGCAATCGAGGGCATGGTGTCCTGATCCTCTGCAATTGTAGCAGATTAGCTGTCCCTGACCTCTCTCTAGGTCCTCCTCCACCTCGGCCTTGTTCACAACCATGAAAGCATATCTGCGCCATCCCCGCGCTCTAGTTAGAGGGTCTTGTTTCTGCTTGTACCCTATAGGTGGGTGTTCTATCCATCATCAATTCATAGCTTCTGTAGTTGTGCTCATCATGCCCTACTGACCTATAGAAGTTGCAGAACAATTGTTGCGATGTTCTTACAAACTTCTGCAGCAAATGATAGTTATCTGTGGCATGTTTTCCCGCTACCTGAAATATAGCGCACCACAATGTAGGCCCCGCGCTTGGTATTTCTTGAGATTCTGGCCTCAAAGACATCAGTCCCCCTCCTATAAGGTAGTTCGGAAAGACTAGACAATGGTCTTTGTTAGGCCCTTGACCCTTGCATTTCAGGCACCATACGTCTTTGCACACCTCTGGTCAAACTGTTCTGTCCTGCTTCAAACTTTTCATCTCAAGGCACATATTTTTCAACTGCACATGGATCTGCTGAACCCCCAAATTTGGATATTGGATCGATGTTTCATGCAGTCTAATCTCCAAGGCCTCTACTTGAGTCATTATCTTCTATTGTGATAGTGCAACCCTTAGGTGTGGTAGGAGTGAAGCCACAAACCATTCGTGATGTTTTCCATCTCTTAAGTTCATATTAGCTTGATGGATTTTACACTTCAATCTCTTATCTAGTTCCCAAGGTGTCTCATCTGGTTGCATCGCGATTTCCTTGAACCCCACTATCGAATGTGCCTCAAATTTAGGCCCACTGAATTATTTGTTTAGCGCAGTCTAGATGTATGCCACTCCAGCGTTTGGGTTATCATTAGAGTACTTAATGTACCAAGTTATCGCATGATCTAGCAGTGCACTAACCCGTGTTGCCTTCTTCAAGTGATCATCTGTAATGCCTTGAGATTCCCATACAGCTTTCACAATGAACCAAAACTGTTCTGGGTCCTCATTTACCAAGCCTTTGAATAAAGGCAACTTCATTGAATTCGCCATGATGAACTTTGGTGGAGGTCGAGATGGTATGGGTGAAGTCACACGGGATGGTGGTGAAGTTGGAGGTGGCGTGGGTGGAGCTGGTAGTCATGGGAATCCTTATCTTATTAGTTTAATAACACTTCGCAGAGAAGCCTCCATTATTCCCTCTTTGTCATCTCATGGATTTGAAATCAATGGACTATACTCAGGACCCTTTCTTCCTTCGTTCCTGTAAGTTTTTCCACTTTGAATAGCTCTAAGCATCAAGGTAGCTACATAGTCCACTTTTTGCACAATAGAATTTTAATCCATGTATTCAAAGATTTCAAGTACTTACCTCACGAACCTTTGAAAAAGTGCCACTTTGCCACGATGTAGCTAATTTAGGTATCGACTATGAATTTAGTCAAAAATCCTCCTATGATGTGATCGAGCCAATGATCGATAATGCAGGTGATCTTATCCTTAGATGCTTTGAATTTCTTTACTGGCTTCGGGGTCCAAACAACAAGACCATCAAGTTTCCACCTTCCTTGGCTATCTGCTAGCTTCACAATCCACTCATATAGCTCAACCGGAAAGGAACAAAAAAAGGTCTCGTGTATTTCCTGTATATAGGTACCTATCCAACCACTATTCCTTGGTCAGTCGTGGATTTTTGTTCTCTTGTGCCGCGAATTCGTGAATCTTCCTATCCAACCAGTCTCCAATCTCTTTCTTAGTTGGATTCCAATGATACGACATCAAACATCTCTTATGCATATTCTAGTCTTGGAAACGAAACCATTTGTTGGCTTGTTGGGGCTTGACCCAGATTCAATGTTAGTTAGCCAAAAAAATCCCTACACTACTAGCCCTTTCGGCATTAGTTCACAGAGTGCGAATCGAAGTCTCACTCGAAGCAATATGGGGGGATGCTCGAACCAAGTTTCTGCACCCTGAGTTGGTCATCATGTCAGTTTATTCCTTCTATTCCTACCTTTTCACATGTCACTTAGTTCTAGGGCTTGCCAGACTAGCTCTCTATTCCACCCTTCAGTACCTCTGTGAAAAGGTATGATTGACCTTTGCGCAGCCCTAACCTGTAGTTGAGGTACTTTTGCGCTGCTAGGGAAATGTATCGTACAGATTCCCAAACTAGTCTAAGTGTCTTACTTATCTTATTAATCAATCATAGTTAGCACCATGTAAATAGATGTTCTTACTTGTGTTCACTTAACCAATGTAATTACATATGTTTGCGCATCATATAAGCATTATAAATGAAATTCATACACAATACGACAAGATGCATTAACCGGAACAAAGACACTGGAATTGCATAATACTTCTCTTTATTGATATCTTCAAGTGATTACAAACTCTATCCACCCTGCACACACAGCTGCAGGGGTTTGTGCACTCAGCTACAGACTTCCACCCTAGGCCTCTGCGCACTTAGTTGTAGAGCCTCTACCTACGCTATGACCCGAAACTTAGACTTCTTACTTCAGAGCTATGACTAGCTTAGCGACTATTGAACTACTTAGAGTTTACTTACTTAGCTCTTTTTATACAATCCCATGGTCTGTGGACCATGGGTAGATCTTTTACAGCCAAATTTACTTTAAAAAAATAAAGGTGCACAACCCTTTATGACTCATGACACCTTCACGCTACATGACCACAAAATGTGGAGAATTTACAATTTCATTACATAAGTTGACCCAAACATGGGCTTTTAGCCCCAAAAATATCCTTGGGGAATTCTGTTCCCAACATTTGGAAAAAGAAATATATATTTCAAATCTATTGAATAAGTGTTGGAAAGTGGAACTGAAAATCCTTGGACATTTTGATTGAATTTCAAGAAGTTGTGAAGAGATATTGTTGAACTCAACTTGGCAACCGCCAGTTCATTGAAACATTGATGTTTCGATTGAACACCCATGCATATACATATATGTTGCACATAACCTAAGTTGATTCATGATTGATCTTCTTCATACACATAGAGTTTCCACCAAACACCATGCAATATATTTGCATGGAATGACCTTTTTTTAGACTAAGCCATTCTTCTTGTGATATGTGACTGCATGGATGTACTGATGATTTTTGGGATTATTATTAATGAGTGCATCTAGGTGCTTCCATAGTATGAGATACACCATGATATGAGATATATGTGGCTTTAATTGCGACTGAGGTTGAGTATGAGGTTTCTAGCATGGATAAATATGAGGCAGGATGAAGAAGCTTTTTGGAGAGATGTTTGAGAAAGTTTTGGATATGACATGGATACATGGAATTTCAGTTGTTTGAATATTTATCTTAGTGATAACAATGTTCAAAAGTTTACCACAGACAGGGAAAGTTCATTAGAAGCTTCAGAATTAGAATTTTGAGTATAAGCATTGTTGGGTTCATTTCATGAATACTGTCTAGTTTTTTAAGCTAGATAATTGTATGGATGAAGGTATGGATCATTTTAATATCTTTTACTGAATCATTCGATGAGAATCTAATAAGAACACTAATTTTAAATGGTTTTCTCCATAGTGAGTTTTTCCTTGGTCTCCAACGAATCCTAGTGTCTCTATGTGTGAATGCTTTTCTTCTATCATTCCTTTATGTTTCGTTGCATTGATGATGATGATATTGTTCTTTATATATAGTTTCATATTCTATTGAATAATGATGTAAATATGAATAATGTTATGATGTTATGGGGTGAAATTAATGTGTTAATGAAGAAATGAAATTATCAAAGCAAAGAATAATATAGCCCTAATAAAAATTAACACTTACATAGTTAATCTTATTAAAGACCCCTTTGTTCACTCTACCACTTCCTTAAGTAATTCTTGTAGGTGGGGGGTAGGGGGATGGGGCACTATAATTTAAGACTTAGAGGAGGCCTGTCAATCATTTCTAGTCCTTCTAGAGGGGTGGGTTTGTTCTAGATATGAGAGGATCTATAGTTGGACATAAATTGTCCCTAAGACATCATTAAAACTTCTGATCATGGAAATTAATTAAGGAAACCAAAAGTATATTATTCCTTCTCAATGAATACCCTCTCTGTTAATTTTTAGGAGCCAGGGGGCATAAGCCAAACAATTTTCCTTAAGGAGGTTGGTTTAAATTGAGAAGCAAGATGTGATATTACTTCAAGAAACCATGGGAGATATGGCTTACATAATAATTTCCCTCTTGCAAACATCTAGCTAAATGGCATTTTATGTCTATTGATTCTTGTGGTTAGTTGAGGAGGGGTTGATAACGGTAACACTTCCTCCCACCACCTTAAGTATCTCGGGCTATGGGAGGTGTTACCCCAAGCTCTTTTATGGAGATGGAGTTATAATAAACACCTTTTTATAAAAATCTTGAAATCTCAAAACAAATGCCACCATCCTATTCAGTTCATTGAGATATTTCTCGACATAAATTTCAACTCAATCTCATGATTGAATTTAAATTTATTCCCATCAGAATTTTGGCCAATTATATTAGGCCATGTCATCATCGTAATAACATGTGGTCCATGTTTATCCCTTGCGGCAATGCCACAAAACACAAGTGCGGGGCCCACTGGGTCCTCACTCCATGGTTATTTTTGTTTCTTTGTTGTTATATCCATCCAATTCTCATCCATGTTTTTCAAAAAAGTGATACCCTCACCACCCCTAGAGCCCATATCCCTATATTCCAAAGAGTTTTAATGTTTATCTGGTGCAGGGCCCACCACATGCCACATGGTGTCTATGTGGTCCTTATCTAGCCCCCATGGCACCTCCACATGAGCACAACATAATGCTAACTAAATCCTCACTTCATGTGGATTTTGTGAAACCATAGGTATATCTAATTTTCACCCCTCAATAATTTCAACTTTTTGCTTCCCATCACAAAATACTCAGATCATTGAATCGATATGCACTTGAGGGAAATATAGTGCAGGGTGACCATATACCACGTGGCGTCCATGTGGTCCCTTTCTGGCCATCATATCACTTCCATGTCAACATAGGTATGGGGCCCACTGACCCTCACCTAATGGTGTTTTTTGTTATTTAATCGTTATATCCAACTCATGTCCATCCAATGTTTCAATCTTGTGAAAGTCTTTACCATCACTAGACCCTTGTATCTCTAGATCTAATTGAATTACGAATTTAATCTGGAATGTGATGTAATATAACACCCACACAACCGTGGTGGCCCTTGCCATCAGGAGAAGTCTATATCACCTTATGCTAAATTCAATAAAAGAGTAAAATCTAACCCATGATGCAATATGGGCTCCATGCAACCATAGTGGCCCTTTCTAGCACCGAAAAATGGATCATTGGATGCTAACTGCACTAAAATGGGAAAACCCAGCCCATGATGTAATCTGGGTTGCACATAACTGTAGTGGCCCTTACCACCACCAAACCCTTAATCACTTAATTTGTAAGTATGTTAAAGAAAAAGGAAAGTGGAATTTGGGGAATTTCTTAAGGAAAGTGGGCATTACCTGAATCTAATTTTCATGAGGGGTGTTGTCTAAGGCTAATCCTTAACGTTTAGCTGATAACACAATTTTGTAACACACTTCTCAAGAAGTTTTTTATGTATTTATTGACATGGTGAATCTTCTAGATAATTAATTGGAGTTATAATCCAAACACCAACAACAAATAAACTTGCAGATATTCAAAGTTTACAACAACTTTCATAGGATAAGAACCGACCAACATAGTCAAGTAGACACTCAAATCCGAGCATACAAATGACATATAAATCATGAAATTGGTCATAGCTCCATGGTGCTACTAGTCATTGAAACCATAATATCCAAGATAGCTAGCAATGAGTTTAATAAATTTTTTTAAGCATTCAGATATGAATATGTAATCTTATATTAAGAATCATTAACAGATTAAGACTATCACAACCTATGATCCAAATATGCACTTCTACATAATTATCTAAATATATTGAATGGATGGAAACTGAAGGAGGGACTTCAACTCTCCACCCATCCATAGGTCAACTACACTACAATCTCTCTTGCAGTTGACCCCCTCATAGTCAAATCTAGAGTCTAAGAGGATACTTGCACATGGGATTCACACTAAAGGCTTGGGAAAACACTCAACAGATGGATTCCACTGCCTAAGTGGTTTAAAAATTGCTCTCTAGTAGTAACCACCATAGTGACTCACTTACTCACTTAGTTCAATCACAGGGCTTCACCCAAGGTCCATATGGGATATTTCTCAATTCCAGGAGACTAAATACACTATTTAGGTGCTTTCACATCTTTGTTTTCATGGAATTCATTTTAGGGGTTTGTATTCCATTTTATATATGGTTTAACAACTCTTTCAACAAGTGCCATAGTGGCATAGTTTACCCTATTAAGTGGTCTATCACTGATACAGCAAACACCCAAGTGGTTTAACAAATATTCAACAAGCACTAAGTGGTTCAAGCATCCACTGAGCCTCCCACAAGCTATTCAAGATTAGACTCATAGTCTAATGGCCTTCATAAAACAATATAGGGGATGACACCCCAAGTAATACAAGCTTAGGGATAGTCTAGTCTAGTTCACTCTTTCCATTGGCTTTCCAACCACTCCTTACTCTTCTTCTCTACAAATATTTTTACAAGTTACTCCATTGCAACCAATATTATTCCAACAAATGTTTTCTCTATACATGATTTTGTCTATTTGTTTTCTCTCAACTTGATGTCTCTTGCGTGTTGCCTCTTATCTGCATTTTTTTCCTTGTTTGTTCCCCTGTTTACCTTTTATCTTCCTCCTAAGGCCACCTCTCCTTGTCTTGATCCACAAGGAGGGAACAAGGATATGAGTTTCTCTCCACCCTTGTTTCCCACTTCTAAACTTGAAAGCTTGTTAACAATATAGGTTGAATTGTGATTAGATTGAATTAAGGAAATTTAAATCTAATTTGTCTAGGCCTTCTCATGACACACCACAAACAACCCCCCACACCTAGAGCACTAGATATATGTTGCTCCCTTCATCTAACCATCAATTTTTTTCACATAATTTTATATATGTTCAAAAATTCACACAACACTACTTACATATACGTGGTGCAGTAAAAAACGATGGTACAAACCATAACTCCCTTAAGGGAACACCATCCTTGGTGTTCTATGAACAAGAAACACAATTAAAAATGTTGAGCTTTATATTTATAACTCTTACATTTGTTTATATAGCAAAAAAAATGGGTATAGTACTCTCATTTTATTTTACATTTCCTAGGTTGCTTCATCTAGTCCAAAGTGCTTCCATTGCACCTTAACCTACTCTATTACTTAGTTTCATAGCTTTCTCTTCCTCTAGTTCAAGATACGTAGTGGTTCTAGTTGGAATTCTCCCTTAGATTCAACTTGTATCATAGACCAATCAAAGACATGATTCGTGTCACATACATAATTCTTAAGAAAATAAATGTGGAAAACATCATGTGTTTTTTATAGTGGGTGGTAAGGCCGATCTATAAACCACTAGCCCCACTCTTTCCAAAATCTAAAATGGTCCAAAAAATCTAGGTGCCAACTTAACATAATACCCCACTCTCAATGAGCACTTCCTTGGTTTGATGTAGAGGTATACATGATCTCCTACTTGGAATTCCTTATGCATTCTTTGTTGATTTGCATAACTTTTTTGCTTGTCCTAGGCTAGTTTCACTTTCTACCTAATATTGAGCACTTCTTGCTCCATTTTCATTAGCATGTCTGGTCTAATAATCACCCTATTCACTATATCATCCTCGTTAATGAGAGTGTTACATTTTCTACAATATAGAGCCTTAAAAGGGCTCATCTTCAGTGACTCTTGGTAACCATTGTTGTATGAAAAATCAACTAATGCTGATAATTCTTCCCTCCTCTTTAGCTGAATCATGACATACATCATTAGCATATCCTGTAAAATTTTATTCACTCTTTTAGTTTTTTCATTAGTTTGAGGATGATATGTTGTACTAAAAGCTAGTTGTGTTCCAAAACCAACAAACAATGCCTTCCAAAAATTGGAAGTGAGCTTAGCATATCGATATGAGATGATCTTCTTGGGTATGCCATGTAATATAAATATCTCCTTCATGAAAATCTGAGCTATGTCAACGGATTTATGGGTGGACTTGACATCTATCAACTGAGCTTCCCTGCTCAACTTGTCCACTACTACCATTATAGTATCATTTAGTATGGAATTTCTTGGAAATCCTATGATGAGGTCCATGGATATGACTTCACACTTCCACTTAGGAATTGAGATTGGTTGTAGTAATCTTGTTGGGGGCCTAAATTCCATTTTAACTTGTTGGCATTCTAGGTACTTATAATCAACAACTCCCTTCTTGATGACCAGCCAATAATACACTTTCTTGATAGTTGTTATCATTTTTTGATAACCAGGATGACCTAAATAAGGTATTTTACGAAACAGATCCGTTATGAGATTATTCAATTCATCTATATAAGGAACATATCATGTATTCTTGAACTACAACATACCATCATCATTGAGTGAGTAATTATTTCTCAATGATCATTTTAGTTCTTGTTGCAATCATTACTTCACATGCTGTATTTCTCATCATGTAGCAATGCCTCTTTGATCTTTTCTTTGTTGTCAATTTTACAAGTGCTCATGGTTTCTATGTGAGCTACTTGTAGACTTCTTCTAAGTGCATTTGTGAATTTGTTCTCCTTACCCTTAATATGCTTGATCTCAAAGGAAAACTCACTCATTATATATCACCATATTACTTATATAGCACTTAACTTGGGTTGGTTAAACAAGTATCTCATCCCTCCATGGTTTGGCATTTAACATGGACTTTCTCCCAAGAAAGTAGTGCCTCCACGTATTTAGTGCATGCACAATTGTTACTAGTTCTAGATCATGGGTTACATAGATATTTCATGCCCATTTTATTTTATTAATTCATAATATATCACATTTCCTTATTGCATTAGTATTCCACCCATTCATTTCTTATAAGAATTTGTGAAAACTAAGAAATCCTTCTCCAAATCAGATATTATCAATATTGGTGCATGTGTGAGAAAATGTTGAGTTTCTTAAAGATAGTTATTCACTTTGGTGTCCATTGGAATTTTATCCCTTTCTTTTGCAAATATTTGATTGGATTCCCAATATTTGAGAAATATTGAATGAAAGTTGGTAAAAATCGACCAATCCCATGAAATATCTAACTTTGATGACATTATGGGGATTGGGTCATTCCATCATGGCCTTAGTCTTCTTAGCATCCACAGTTACTCCTTCCTTGGAAATGACATTTTCCAAGTATTGAAATTGTGATTGGAATAAATTACACTTGCAAATCTCGGCATAGAGCTTATGCTCTCTCAAAAATTCCAATATTTATTTCAAATTCTCTTCATGTTATTCTCTAGGCTTTTATTATACCAAGACGTACTCTACAGAAACGAATGCAAACATGTCGAAATATGGGATAAGAGCATTTGTTCATCAGATACATAAATGTGGCAGGGGTGTTTGTGAGCCCAAATGGAACCACCACAAAATCATAGTGTCGATATCTTGTCTTCACGGTTTTCTTGTGGATGTGTTCATCCTTAATTCAAACCTGATGATAACCAGACCTCAAACCTATTTTTGAGAAAATTGTAACCCCTCTCAGCTGGTTAAACAAGTCATCGATTCTAGGTGGTGGGTAATTATTCTTCATTTTAGCTTTAATTAGTTGTTGATAATCAATGCACAACCACAGTGTGACTTCCTTATTTACAAATAGTGTTGGGGCTTCCTAAGGAGACACCTTGGGTTTCATATACCCCTTATCTAGCATTTATTTTAGCTGTAATTTTAGCTCCACTAGCTGTGGAATACTCATGAAATAGGAGGTTTTTGATACTAGCACTAATTGAGGAAGCAATTCCATGGATAAATTGATTTTGTTTCTAGGTGGAAACCTCGATATTTCCTCTAGAAACACATTGTTGAACTGCATTAACACTGGGTGAGCTTCCATTTCGGGTTCACTACTTTTTGGCTTGCTAGTCACCTAAACCTGTTTTGGATACATATTTTCACTTGTAAAATTTATATTTTCCTTATAGTGACAAGCTTCCTTATTCCATAAATCATTGATTCCTCACCTTCATCACTGAGTCACTACAACGACTTGTTGCAGCAATCCACTTTGGTTCTATTGGCCACTAGTCAATCCATCCTAATTATAACATTGTACGAGGCCAATAAAAATATAATAAGGGTGAATTTTGATATTTATTTGATCATTATATCTTTTCCATCCATTTTTATTCTTTTAGAGTGGAAAAAGTGGAGGAATCATCTCACGAGACCATTTTTACTGGTGGAACCTAGTTTGGCGAATTGGGGTGTGAAACCTTCCAGTAGCATTTTAAGGCATCAAATGAATTTCATTTGGGGTACAATTTTTCTACTTTAATGTAGCACATCTTTTTCCTATTCTACACATAAATACTAATGACCTAAGAATCGGCTCAATCGGAGTCCATATGCAAAATTTATGTCGTTGGGATGTTGACCTTCCTATTTTGTCCACCATAATTCAAGATAATGCCAGGTAGGCCCCATTTCTCATGGAAATGGGCTAGCCACATGATAATGACAAAGAGGAATATAGAATATTCAAATTTATAACTCCAATTTAGAGTTCAAGGAATCAAACCTAACCACTAGTAGGTTATCAAGTTGTGTTATAACCAAGCCACTAGGAAGAAAAGGGGTTCCATTCCTTTCAAGTGCATTTTGTTCCATGGAAGAATAGAGTAGGCAAAATGGATAGGGAGAGAGAATAAATAGAGGATTTGTGCACTTTAGTAGCCCATGGGCCCGAGGCCTTACTTGTACTCACAACCATTTTCTATTCAGAAAAAGAGAGCATAGTGGCCTCACCTTCAAGATGGTTTTTCTCCTAAAATAATTTCCTAGGTTATATCTTGTGTCAAATCGTGGTTTGTGAGCTTTTATTTAACTATTCTCTATTTTATTCATAATTATAATTTTCGTGCACAAGTAATAAGAAATAATTTATAGATCCAAAAATTTAAAGAGAAATAAACCCTCACAATGTATATTTCATATTTTTTTAAGTATAATTTAACAAATCTATTCTGACGAACTTTCCAGTATAATATCCATGGAATTTTATAGATCAGTTGTAGTGGAAATTCCACTTATGCAAATTTTCCTTTTAGATAGTGTCCTCCAAGATCCTTGGCTCACCAAACTCAATCCTCTCTCATTAATATTGTGGTAACCCACCGAGGTATCTTTGAATCTTCATCTTCTCATCTTTGTTGTATGACACATACCTAAAGTTTTTTAAGAATTTGTTGGTGTCATTATCCGTAATAAGTTTCCCTAGATTATGTTCATGTAAATATTTAACTTTGATTCCATAGTACCTCTCATATAGGTACTTCTTACAGAAATATTTCTCAAAATTTCCGCATGAAAAATATTTTTCTCTAATTCCCTTGACATTTCTCAAAGCCTCCAACCATATATTAGCATTTCCCTTTAGGTTGAATATGGCTACTTTGGCCTTCATATTTTTAGAGTATTCATGTACTCTGAAGTATTTCTTCATTCCCACTAGTTAGGCTTCTACCTCCTCGACCTTCTTAATTTCTCCATCAAAGGTAGGTGTTTTTTCTTTCTTGAACTCCTTCAACATTAAGTTTTTCTCACTCCTTTGTTCATGGTGTCTTGTGGTTGCAACACTAGATAAATGCTCATGGTTATATGCACTTATTTTTGGAGCACTAAGTGGAGTTTCTCCTATCATCATGTCTTCACTTGCTTTTCTATTTCTTTTGTTTGAATTTTTTCCTTCTTCCCTATCAGTCTCCAATTCACATTTCCATATTTCAGATGGAATTCACTTAAATTTGTGCCTACCTATATAGTTGGAACCAATATCTTATTTCTTTTTCCTTTAAAAATCTAATAAGATCTACAAAATCAGTGCAATTACTTCTACTTTCCATTATTGATATTTGATAATCCTTTCATTGTCTGCCTTACAACTTCTCAATGCAACCCTTAAGCTCCTAATGGTGTCCATCCAATCAAGGGAAATTTCCTATATCCTCTTCCAAACTAAGTCCTCTTCCTATATATGTTGGGATCTATCCATGTTGTACTATACCATTCCTTTGCTCATTCCTTTATTTCCTTGTTGTATCGTCGTGCCATCTTATCTATTGTTACACAAACACAATTGTTAGCTTTCAAGCATATTTAAATAAACATGTTCAATAATTACCTTGGAATATATGCACTTAAGCATGTATCTTTGAATTTGCTTACAAAATTCAATCCCATGTCAAAATATAGGTTAGAAAACAAAATATCACATCAACATTTTATGAAGGCTAGCATCGACATCAATTGTTTGTCTAATATTTAGCACACATTTAACAATTAAAAATAGGAGTTTAAAATTCATTCATCTCTTTGAGCTCAATTTTATTTCCAAAGGACTAATATTAAACCTATTTTTAATATCAGTTTATACATAGCTCTAAATTCTTTTATTTTTTAAGGCCCATTCAATCAGTGCGTTGAACCTAGGCTCTTATACTAATGTGTAACACTTTGTCCCACCCCCTTAAGTATATCACACTGTGGGAGGTGTTACTTGTTTATTTAAACGAAACCCTTAGCTTTGTTATGGAGATGGGGTTAAAAAAACATATTTTTCTCAAAGTGTTCAATTATAAAAAAAATGGCACCATCGCATTTAGTTCATTGAGAGATTTATAGTGATATAAATTTCACCTCAATCCAACACTCTGATAGAAATTTATGCCCATCAAAAGTTTGGCCAATTATATTAGACCACATCATAATCATGATATCCCGTGGCATCCATGTGGTCTCACTGTAGCCCCAATGGCACTACACATCATCACAAATGCAGGATCCACCAGGTCCTCACCCCATGGTGTTTTTCTTTGCTTCATCATTGCTCATATGGGTGTTTCAATTGTGTGACACCCCTTGCCACCCCTAGAGCCTAGATCCATGGGTTCCTAAAGGTTATGAAGTTAATATATCATAGGAGCCACCACATACCATGGGGTCTCTAAATGGTCCCTGTCTAGCCCCCGTGGCACTTCCATGTCAACATAGCATGGGGCCCACTAATTCCTCACTCCATGAAAATTTTAGTTACTCAACATTTGTATCTAGTTCACGCCCATTCGAACTTTAAACCTTATGTTGTCCCTCAGCACCCCTGAATCCCCAGATCATGGGATCCATATGCACTTGACATAAATCTGTCACAAGGCCACCATATCCATGTGATATCCACATGGTCCATATCCGACCACTGTGCAATTGCCACATCAACACAGGCACAGGTCCCACTGATCCTCACCCTATGGAATTTTGTGCCATTTTCCCCTTATATTTGGCTTGTGCCCATCTAAAAATTCAACCTCATGACAAACTTTTCCATTATTGAACCTCATAGCTCTGGATCCAATCGAGTTATGAAGTTAATATGGCCTGAGGCATAATTTGGTCTCCACACAACTGTGGTGGCCCTTGCCACCACTAAACCCTTGGATCACCTAATGCTAACTTCACTAAAATGGGAACATATGGCCCATGACACAATCTGACCTCCACACAAATGTAGTGGCCCTTTCCACCACTGTACCTTAGATCATCAAATTCCAACTACACTAAAATGGGAAAATCCATCCCATGATGCAATATAAACTCAATAAAATGTAGTGTCCCTTACTGCCATTAGACACTAAATCACCAAATTTTGTAGCCATGCTAAATATAAAGGAAAATAAGGAAAATTTGAGTAATTTCTTGAGGCAAGGGGAAACTTCCATAATGCAAAATTTCATGAGAGGTGTAGTATAGGGTTAATCCTTGACCTCCAACTAATAACACAAGTTTACAACCCACTTCTTAAGAAATTTATCATGTATTTCTTGACAGGGTGAATTTTTTGGGTAATTAATTGTTATAATCCAAACACCAACAATAATGAAACTTACAAAGATTCAATGTTTACAACGACTTTCAAAAGATAAGAACTTGCCACAATAGTCAAGTAGACACTCAGCTCCAAGCATGCAAGTAACCTATTAATCAAGAATTTGGTAGAGCTCCATGGTGCTATTGGTCATTAAAACCATAATATCCAAGATAACTAGAAATGAGTGTAATAACAGTTTTCAAGAATTAACACATGAATATGCAAGATTATTCTAACAGCCATGAACAAATTAAGGTTATCATAGCATGTGATCCAAATATGAACAACTTTATAATTCTCTGAATATATTAAAGTGGTTTACAATTGAAGGAGGGACTTCAACTCTCCACCTAACCATAGTTTAGCCACACTATAATCCCTCTTACAACTAAAAAAATTGAGATGGATCTAGAGTCAAAGGGGATACTTGCGTAGGGGATTCACACCAAAGGCTTGGTCAAACACTCAAGAAATGGAGTCCACTATCTATGTAGTTTAATAACTTCTTTCTTGAACTAGGCACCATAGAAACTCACTTACTCACTGAGTTCAAACATAGGACTTCACCCAAGATCCAGATGGGGTATTACTCAATTCCAAGAGACTAAATCCACTATTTAGGTGGTTTCATAGTTGTGCTTTCATGGCAGGAACTGCAATGGTATGCATTCCACTATATAGGTTCTTTAACAACTCTTCTAGCAAGCACCACAATGGCTTACTTTACCCAGTCAAGTCGTTTATCAGTCATACAACAAGCTACCAAGTGATTTAATAGATATTAAAAAAAATCTAAGTGGTTCAATCATCCATTGAGCCTCCCACTGACTATTCAATCTTAGACTCATAGTTTAATGGAATCTACACAACAATATAGGGTTAACACCCCAACTGTTTGAGTACACGCTCAAGGGCAGTCTAGTACATTTTAATTTTTCCACTGTTTTTATTCTTCTCTACAAATATTTGTATAGGTCACTACTATGTGATCACTATTCTTTCCATTGGAATTTTCTCTATGCATTTTTCTATTCCTGTTATCTTTCAATTTATTATCTCTTTTGTGTTGTCTCTTGTTTGCATGTTTTTCCTTACCTGTTATCCCATTGACCTTCTCTCTTCCTCATGAATCCATTTCTCCTTGTCTTGATACATGAGGAGGGACAAGAATGGGAATTTTCCTCCACCCTTTCTTCCCACTCCTAGATTTCAGATGTTATCAATGCATGTCAGTCTGTGGTCAAAGTGAAATTAAGGGTATTTAAATGTGGTTTCTATGGTCATTCTTATGGAACACCACAACCAACCCCCCATCAGAGCATCAGATTGTGTCCCTCCATTTAGCCAACCATCAATTAATTTTCACATAATTTTACATATGTCCAAAAATTCACACATCAATATTTAGATATACAAGGTGCAATAAAAAGGGTTGTTGCAATTATGGGTTGGAAACCTAGTACGTGGCTTACTCATTATTAATTTCTTCATTAAGTTTTATGTACTTAATTCATTACTTGTGGATTCAAGTTTGAGGTCACTTTGGTAAATATGTGTGCCCATTATAATGATAAATAGGTGTGTTGGGACCATTTATTTAATTCAGGTGAGCAGAGTGGAAAATTTAATTTGTGGAGGAGACTTAAATTTTAACTTATATAGATCATATTTATGGGAATATGGTGCAAGACCATATTGTTTATCTAGATACTTTATGAATTAGTTATAAATTAATAATATAGTTGATTGGGATCATATGGATATTAAACCAACTTGGTTTAGTACTAGATATCGGGTTTATGGTATTTTCAAGAGGCTAGATCATGTTTTAGAAAATAATTTTATAATTTAATTGTCAAACTATTGATCATGAACTTATGAGTCTAGGTTATGTAATCAATTCTTGATTCTATTTTAAGTGGAGGCCGAAATTCATAAGCTAGGGGAACCTTTTAAGTATCATCTTGAATGGATATAGGAAGCAAATATTGTGAAGTTGATTTTAAAAAAATCGGGTGGCAATCAAACCTTGATATGAGTTGATACACTATGAATAGTTTGTGCATTCCCTAAAATGAGTGAATACAAAGTTGGTGTAATGGTTTGCAAAGAAGTTCAAGTTATGAGAGGATCAATTGATAAATATTGAAGAATAACTATATAATATCACCAAGGGTGATGGTTTTGTGATGAATGAGGAAGATTTGGTTAGGCTAAAATACCTATAGGATACCAAGTTTAAGATACTACAATATTAAGAATGATTTAGCCACTAAAGAGTTAGAAAATTTGGCTAATAGTTGGGCTAATAATAAAAACAAAATTCCATAGCTTTGTATTTCATTGGAAGAGAAAAATTATGATCTAGGAGTTTCCTACCTCATAGGGTGGTTGTGTATGAGATTTTCAAGGATTTCTAGGTATATTAATGGAATATTGTGGCTCTCTTTCGAGAAACTTGAAGGAAGACAATATTATAGAAATATTAAATTTAGCATCCATTTTCCCTCTTATGAGAAAGGAGGAACAATGTGATTATTTGTATACACGTGTTACTAGAGAAGAACTGTTGTAGGTCCTAAGATATTTTAGAAAGGATAAGAACCCATAGCCCGATACATTGATTGTTGATTTCTTCTTAGAATTATTTAATTTATTTGGGGAATAATTACTTGCTATGGTGGAGGATTTATGATAATACAGTAAGGCCCATAGAAATATGAATTCTACTTTTTGGCCTTAATTCCAAAGGTGGATCAACCAAGTTCTTTTATAGATTTTAGGATGATCTCTTTATGCAATTTTGCTTATAAAATAGTCTCAAGTTATTACACCTAGAATTAAGTCTATTTTATCGAGTTATGTCTCTGAAGAGAAATTTAGGTTCTTACAAAATTGTGAGATCCATGAAGCTACTAAATCAACCTAGGAATTAATTTACATAATTAATCATATCATTCAATGATTGTTGTTCTTAAGGTACAATCATCAAAAGCATATGATATTGTATCGTAGTTGTATCTCCACCTTTTACTCATTCATTTGGTTTTTTCCTCCCTTTATTTTGTTAGATAATGGGATGTGTGGCAAGAACAAGTTTGTAGTCCTCATAAATGGGTCACATTAAAATTATTTAAGGTTTCAAAGGGGCTTTTCTAGGGATTCCCTATATCCCCATACCATTTTATTTTGGTATCCAAAGGTTTAATTAGGAACTTAATTCGTGCAAGGAGGAAAATATTACTTAGAGGGATCAATTATGGAAGTCGCTCTAAGTCACCTTTTGTTTATTAATGATGTCTTATATTTTGCTTTTGTTTCTATATGATATATTCACATTCTAAAGGAAGTTATATTTCCTTCAAAAAATTCAAATGTTTGGAGGTGAATGTGGACAGGACAACATTGTATGTAACAAAAATTAGAGAGTATGATTTGTTGAATGTGGAGAGAGCCCTTCTCTTTCCACACTATGGTTTGGATGTGGTTTTAAATACCTCTAGTACAACCTAAAATCAATTTTTTACTTTAAGGAATTTCAGAAATGGCTCATTGAAAATTTGGAATGATGCATAGGACTCTAGTGTAATAGATGGATCTCTTGTAGAAATAGAACAATTTAGTAAAGGAAATACATCAAGATATCCCCATTTTTTGGAATTATTTGATTTCAATATTGAAGGGATTTTTAGACAAAATGAAAAAAAAAATTGCAATTTTTTATGGTAAGGTGGTTTTGAATATAAAGGAACCCATTGGGTTAGTTGGGATAAGATGTGAAAGATAAAGGCATAGGGAGGCCGGGGAATTAAGTAAATTTTCACTTTTCATCAATTCCATAACAACTAAATCTATTTGCAAATTCATATGTGTTGACAATCTATGGAAAAACTATCTTGTTCGTAAGTATACTACATCAGGTTCTATGGTGGATTTGGTTCGTTGAAATCCAAAGAATTTCTAGGGGGGTCAAAAATTTGGAAAGATTTGACTTCATATTTCCCTCTCATGGGGAAGTGCTTATCCTTTAAGCTTGGGAATGAAATGTCAACACAAATTGGAAAATATGCCATCATGGGTTACAATGGAAATTTTTTATTTCCAAATGAAATAATATAGTGTTTTCATGATTTGGGGTTTTAGATGCTTGGTCATTTGGAAAACTAGAAGGTACAAGTTTGTGGGCATAAGGTTGGCTCATTTCTAAAGATCAAGGTTTGACCAGGGATCATATTCACCTTTGGCATTTCTTTATTGCTGAAATATCCATGAACATATTAATTTATCCCAAGAACCTAACTCTTTAATTTCGATTTATAATGATTAAGGAGGTGATTATATAGTAAACATGGGTTATAAATGGTGGGCCTCCCAATTAGGTAAAATATAAGGCCAATCAAACTTTTCCTAGGCACATAAAGGATGTATTAGAGATTCCTTTTTGCACTTAATAATATTTTATTAGCTTAAATGAGTTGTTAGGTAGGTTAAAGAGATGTATCATGCTTTATGCGCCTAATGTGATTATTATGCAAGATATTGAGAAACATTTACACATATTTGTTATAGCTCCAAATCTCACTCTTGATGTTTGTGATGCTGCACTCATTGCCTAGGGCAACCCCTCCTTCTATACCTAGTCCAAATACTTAAAAAACAATGTTTTACTCCCTATACGCGACATTGCCCTGAGCTAAACGCGTGTGTACGCGTGCCTGTGTATACCCAACCCTCGTATATGTCTTAAAACACTTAAAAAAATTAAATCTCCTTAATTTTGGGCAGAGATCATGGGTTTTACCTGTTGATTACCTATTAGTGCCCATGGCCCAACTGTTCCCAACGAATTCCCAACTAAAAAACTACTTTGGGAGAAGTATAAAAAGGCTTCAATGGGAAGGCATAAGAAAGGAGAAGAGAGAGAGAAAGATCACTTTGCTGATATTATCCCTGACCAGGTCGGAAGATCCTTATGCTTCCAGCACTTCCCCCATTACAGGAAACCTTTGTTTCCTTGTGTTATGATGTCTTTCTACTACTTGAGATATCTTGGAGTATGTCATGGAAGGAGTTTGTTGAAGGATTGAGACTAGACGAATCCAGAGGACGGTTCTGCTTGGAGCCTGCGAAAGGAAGACTCAGGTGAAATCATTCCTTTCTATACTTTCGTTATCTATAATAAAAGAAACAATAATCTTGTTCTTGATACAAATATTCTTCATGTTTATGATATCAATGTTATGATTCACATATGAATGGTTGTTTTAATTGTATAACTAACTACTTTTTAATAAGCTATGAAGATGATTTCTTTATGATGCTTGGTCAATATACTGATGTGCATTCTGGAATTGATTGTTTTGTAGGTTGAGGGACTAAAAGGAACTCCAAGAGGGTTTGGGCTCTGGCTGGATCTTCCCAAAGGACCCCCAGGTGCACCTCTCTTCGTATAATTTGCTTATATTAGCATCATGGCTGTGTGGAATGTGTGTTTTTATTTGTAGATAACCTTCGATCTGCTAGGGTATCAACCCAAGACCCTAGGGGAATTTATCCTTTAACATAATTGGTGACTCGGCTAGGGACAACAGTATTGTTGTTCCTAGTTTGGGTTTATTCAAGCCAATCAGGGCTCAACTGTCTATTTCCTTGTTATTACTGTGTACTATGTTCCTATAGGAACTTGAATTGTAAGTTTGATCAGTTTCTTCAGACTACTTTTTGTTGTTTCTTGTAATCTTTTATATACGCTATTTTTCCAGTTTACAGAAGCGTACACATGCATGTTTCCTTAAGTGAACCCACTTATACGTAGGTTTCCTTGGGAAGAATTGTGTATACACGCAACTGTGCACTAACACAGTCACGTATACACTAAAATTTTCAAGAATTTTCAAATATTTTCATGTCTGTAGATCTGTCTACTAGTCTGAATCAGTCCTAAACAATTACTTTTTTGTGTCAGTTTTATTTTTACAACAAGTATATGATTTCAAACTCTCTCAGGTTGTGGAAAGTGTTGGTCTTGTTTTGTTTTGTTGCAAGTGTCATCTTTTTTGTTTAAGCAAACAAGATTTCTTGCTGGGAATCTTGGCTGCTTTGGTCTTCCAGGGAAGAAAGATTGATCTCAATCTTTGTGTCAAACCTTGTTTTGGTGACTTTTTGTTTGCGTGTCAAAACTACATCTTTATGACCATCTGCTTTGCTTACTTTCCGAAATTTATGGATTCACACTTTCTTGAAAGTTGTCTTTTTGATCTTTTGGTCTTTATTGCCAAGCTCTTGTTGTTGCTTTTTGATTGTTAAGAGAATCTTGAAACACATTTTTGTTGAGTTTTCACCCGTTTTGTGTTGTAAACTTGCAAAGTGTTTTGTTGCCTATTCTTTAATCATAAAGTTTCAGTCTTGTTTAGAGCACTTTTGAAAAGTCATTTTTGATTTTTCTTTTGAAGAAAACTTCTTGAAAACTTGGTTTTGATTTCTTGAACTTTGTTTTGATTTAGTTTCTTTTTCTGAGTGAAAGTGCATTTTTGTTTGTCTTGAAACTTGCTTTTAGTGTTTGGACGAAAATGAGCATTAGCAACTTATATTCTATCTAAACATCTTAAGTGGAAAATTAGAATTGATAAACAAGTTACTTTCATTCCTTGATTTAGAGTAGTCTTAAGTTTTGCATCAACATGTACTCATTTCATTGGGATAAATTTGTGCATTTTTTAGGACATCCATAGTTTTGTTAATTTTTGTGAGTGTGAAGCTTGAGTAAAAGAAAAGAAAAGAAAAATGTGTTGTTTTCTTTGAAGTTCCTCTGAACCTAGTAGAAATTTCTTTCATTGAAGAACAAAATGAGTGCATTTGCATATAGTTTGGTTTTTATTAATTTCTTTTGCATCAAAACACCACAAGTTTCATTTCTGCTTATCCCTTGACCTAAGAACAACCCATTTAAAAACAAGTGCTAATTAAAATAAACTAAAACTTTTTTGTAATTGTCAAGTTAGACACACCAACAAGTTTTAGGATATTTTAGGGCCTTAAATTAGGCGAGTGGAGAGAAAAATCTCCAAGCCCATTTAAACTATCAAACATAGGAGTCTGAATAGTGAGTGCAAATCTAATAGCATTAGGGAGACTAGGAAAGCTCCAGATCTAGGAGTTAAGCACGAGGGTTTTTGAAGATAAGGAAGAGAGATACCCCCTCTCCTACTTGTCCGATCTTACCTCAAGACTGTTCAGCCTAGCCCCTGACACGAGTTAGTAACTTTAGTTTCTTCTCCTAGGGATCTAAATAGGTGGCTGTGGAGGGGAATCCCATGGCACTTGAGGTCGACGTTGTATCACTCTCAATGGTACTATTGGAGGGCACCCTTGCGAAGCTTGGGGGCTTGTGCCAGCTCAGGCTGTTGTTAGGAGGTCAGTGTAACTTCCTCTATTACCTTCAGAGGTAGGACTGGGCCGTCATTATCCCAAAATATCTTCGGAAGGCCCCTTACTTCACTTTCTTGTATTTTGGTGTCCGGTCCTCATCACTCGGAGCGGAAATACTTGAAAGTTGTTTGACTGGCTGACATCTTCTAAGGACCTTTTAGTGTGTGCTCTGTGCTCTTAGTTGGCCTAGCTTTCATTTTTATGAGTCTTTAATTAGATCTTAATAAAAAATTCAAAGTGGCTGATCGATCACCTAGATGGTCTCAAGGACTTTGTGGTCTTTCACCACCAAGTTTAGAACCTTCCCCTAGAAGGCATAGAGGTAATACTGCCGGTGGGTTTCATCCCATGGTAGCTGATGCAACATGGATTGATCCTCCTCTCGAGGACATCAGTGTTCAGCATAGGCCTGGTACTTCCACAAAACTAGAGAGGAACATACCAATTCTTTCTCGAGTTCTATTTCAATCGGAAGATAACATAGAGGTAGAAGAACTCCCAGAGTCGTTAGCCACTTTGAATTCTCCTGTACCATCTAACTATCGAGACATGTTACAATACATTGGGACTTCAACGCATAGACCTTCAAGTCCAGGTCATAGTACGCACTTACCATCGATGGCCACTACTGGAAGCATGGCCTCTACCACAAGTGCTACAACTATGCAGACTCCAACATCAGTACAAGGAGGAGGAACTATTTCCATTCCCTCTTCATCTTTATTTGAGTCTTTTGCTAGCACATCCTTAGTTAGGTCTACTTCCATTCCTTCTACGAGTGGACATTCCCAAGCCAATGCTTTTAGTTATAGATTCTTCTCATTTGGTTCCCATTCACAGGGTATTTTGTTAGTTCCATTTAGTGCCTCTACATCCATGATGGGTGGGTCAGCTTCATTTCAGGGTTTTCCTTTTAGAAGTGGTCATATACCACATTCCAACCCAACAATAGGATCTATGCCTTTTTCTTCTACAGGACAAAGCAACAATCCTTTTCAATGTTGGACTAACCCTGCAGTTAGTGGCATGGGAACTGAGAATCCATTTTTCGGCCAACAAGGGAATAGGCCATACTCCACAGTTAGTTGGTTTCGAAGTATTCCTCCCTTAGCTTTTTCTTGGAATCCTTATGAAGGGTTATTGACTCCTTATAATCCTTTAGGAGGGAGCTTCACCGGTTATGGGGATTTTTTGGCCCGAGTTGGTCAAACTCTGAATTTTTCTAGATCACAAGGTCTACCTTTTGGTTCAGCTAGTTCTGCTGGTTACTTCGGGTAGCATGGTGCCTTCCAAAATCTAGGCCAATATTTTCAAAACTTTGGGAGCTCCGCCCAGTCTGGGTGGAATTTCCAAGGTCCTCGTAGGCTTTCTTTTCTGGCAACATTGAACTTGCCAGATCTCACAGAATTAACGAATGATCCAATTAAATACAATCTGGCCTGGCCTCCGGTCCCAACCAAACTCCCTTTGGAAAATCCAAAGTTTGAGGGGAAGGGTGGCAAAGACCCAGGCGACCATGTAACCACATTCCATTTGTGGTGCTCATCAAACTCCCTTATTGATGACTCGATTAGGTTGAGACTTTTTCAACGCACCTTGATTGGTATTGTGACCAAGTGGTATATAGAGTTCCCAGGGGGCAACTTTACATATTTCACCGACTTAGCTGATATTTTTTTAAATCATTTCCAGTTGCCCATCCGTTATGATGTCGAAACTGAACTTCTGGCCAATTTTCGTCAGGATACAACAACTCACATTTTTTATCACATTCAGGAATGGAGATGAAGAAAGAGGCTCATTAAAGCTGAAATTCCTCCAGAATACCATCTCGAATGGTTTTTGAAATCTTTACAACCTGAAATCTCTAAGGATGTCTCCTTGTTTGGAGTCTATTCTGAGGAGCAAGCTATTTTTAGGGCCCAACAATTAGAATTTATTTATTCTTAGTTTGGGATTCTACAAAAAATCTTACCTAATGCTCCTAGGACTCAGGTTGATATAGCCAATTCAAAGCCAAGTCCCCATGCGGATGGTATCATTGTATCAGTAGACACAAATGTGGTGAATCTGTTAAGCCACTTGCACCAGTTGTCTTTGCAAAATACTCCTAACAACCAGGTCACATCGTCTAACCCTTCATCTTCCCAACTCTCTTTGGTTAATGTCGTCCAATCTGCCAACCTCAAAGGAAATAAAAATTCCAATGAGAAGAAGAAAGGACAAGGTAAGAAAAATAGTGAAGATGGGAAGGACGACACAAATAAATCCGGCAATAATGTTGGTGGTGGTAGAAATGAGTCTAGAAAGAAAGTCAAGTTTCCGTGTAAGTTATGTAGTGGAGACCACTTAACTCATCTCTGCCCAAAGATTCAAGACACTCAGTGCTTGTTAGGGTAGCAAGGGACTTTTAGTTCTCAAGCTATGTTAACCAACCCTTTTCCCCAAGGGAAGCAAATGCTTGCTAGCGCAACTTCAAATCCTGGTACCTCTGCAGGGGGAAACCAGGAAGGTGAAAAATCATCAAATGTTTTTATGATGGGTTCTAATGTCCATGTGACCACTTGGTCGTGTGATTACGGTGAAGCTGAAACATCCAAGAAAAAATCTACTCCTGAAAATACCGACCTTCATATTGAGCGACCCCTTGTTGAGACTATACCATGGATATTGAAAGGTTCTGCTAAACGTGCGACTATTAATCCAAATGCTAGGGCTACCCAAAATTATTGCATTGTTGAGGATCTGGCTCAGAGTCCATGCGCTATGTCCGCTTTAGAGGTTCTCCAGTCATGTCCAACTCAACCAAGTGCTTTACTTTCGATGATAAGGGAAGTGGATCCAACTAAATCTTTAGTGCTCACTTTCGACAAGCTGAATGTCAAAAAATGACTCCCTCATCACATGGCTTTTCAAATAAAGTCCACTTACTGGAAAATTAACATTTTTTGTACTGTTATTGATGAAGGAGCTTCCACGTGCATCATGTCGATGTCAGGTTGGAAGGCCATTGGATTGCCTTCGAATGTTCCTTCACCTACCCTCCTGACTACGTTTGATGGACATTCTCATAGGCCACATGGGATCATCCTGACCTTTCTTATGTGTGTTGAGGGAAAAGTCGTCAATATCAAAGTAGAAGTCATTGACACCAGCCTAGATTACAATCTCCTCTTAGGAAGGAATTGAGTATACGAAATGGATGCCATTGTTTCGACTCTGTTTCGTGTCATTTGCTTTCCTCACGAGGGGAAAATTGTTAAGGTTGATTAGTTGGATTATTCTCTAACTGATCCTAGGGAAAATTCAAATTCTACTGTTCCTTTACTAGATAACCCTCGTCCGCCTACTGAGAATATAGGAGTTGGGATTTATTCTTCATTGATGGGTACCTTTGATTTTCTCTCTCCTATCGTTAGAATCAATGTCATTTCATCATTCAAGGAGTCCTCACGAGAAGAGTTCGTCCAAACTTACTATTTTTCGGACCCTTGGACCTTGCCTTCACCTACGACCACATTAGTTGATGGACAAGTTGGTGGAATGGCATTCCCTATGTCTGCAGCAGAGCTTATATATCAATCTATCATCAACTTTGTAGACAACCACTCTACTCCTTTCTTTGAGGAGGAGCTAGATGGTGATGTGGCTCCGGCCTAGACCCTTGATTCTACCTTCGCTATGGACTACTTAGATACAGTTTTACCTTCCAGAGAAGCAATTCTAGAAGTAATGATGGGTGTAGATCAACCTTGGGAACACTTACACCATCGTTCATATTTTCTTCCTCCATTGCAGGAAGTAGAATCTAGGCTCTTTGAGCTCTTCACTAGTGATGTTTGTATGGTATCAAATCCTTTGGCTCCAGCACAATTTCATGCCAAAGGTAATATGTCGGTGATTTAAAAAATGATATCTATAAACATCTCTAGGAACCCTAGTGTAATCAAGAATCTCTTCATCGGAGCCGAGTGTTCCCCTAAAGAAATTCAAATTTACACCGACCTTTTTAAGGAATTTCAAGATGTATTCGCTTGGGCTTATGAAGAAATGCCTGGCATTGATCCATCTATAGTTCAACATGAGATCAAGATGTATGAAAACGCCAAACCGGTTCATCAAAGGCTTCGACTGGTTAATCCTAGGAAAGTAGCAGCCATTAAAGCTAAAGTAGAAAAGCTGCTCAAGGCGGGTTTCATATACCATGTTCCTCTTACCAATTGGGTTTCGAATCCATTCCCTGTGGATAAAAAGCAAGGAACAATCCGAGTATCCATTTACTTTAGGGACCTAAACAGGGCTTGTCCTAAAGATAATTACCCCACGCCATTCATTGATCAGATTATTGATGCGTGTGCAGGCAATGAGATTTTCTCCTTCATGGACCATTTTTCCGTTTATAATCAGATCTCTATCCGTCCAGAAGATCAACATAAGACAGCTTTTATATGTCCCTGGGGTACCTTTGCATACAGAAAGATGCCTTTTGGTCTAAAAAATGTTGGAGCTACCTTCCAGTGGGCCATGTCATATGCTTTCAATGACATTAAACATATCATCGAAGCATACTTGGACAATCTAGCTGCTCGTTCTTGAAAGAGAACTGATCACCCTAGTCATCTTCGATTGGTTTTTGAGCAATGTCATTTTTATAAAATCCGGTTGAATCCCAATAAGTGCATTTTCACGGTTACATCTGGTCGATTATTAGGGTTCATCATGTCACATGAAGGGATTAGGGATTATTAGGGTTCAAGGTAGAGGCAATAATTCAGTTGCCTCCCCCGTCCTCAATTTGGCAACTTCAAAGTCTTCAAGGGAAGGCTAATTTATTAAGATGGTTTATAGCAAATTATGTCAAGATCACTAAAGGGTTTATGCGTTTACTACGGAAAGGAGTTCCATTTGTATGGGACAACTTTGAGCAGTGGTCATTTGATGCCTTGAAAAAGGCATTAGTCTCTGCCCCGCTTTTGAGTCCACCAAATTATGGTAGGGATTTCCTTTTATATCTTGCTGTAGCAGAATCAACCATAGGTATGGTTCTCATTCAGGAAGACGATGCTCTCACAAAGCATGTGATTTAATATTTGAGCCGAGGCTTGATAGGTCTTGAACTTCACTATTCTCCTGTTGAGAAGTTGGCCTTGGTAGTTATCCATGTTGTCTAGCAGCTCCACCATTATATCTTGCTACACAAAACTTTTGTCTTAGTGGCAGTCAATCCATTTCAATTTGTCCTCAGTGGGTGAGTGATTGGGGGAAAATATAATCAATGGATAGTCATTTTACAAGAATTTGATCTCGATTTCTTGTCCACCAAGTCTAGGAAATCCATGGTTTTTGCCGAGTTAATTTTCAAGCTGCCTTGTGGAGAGGATACTATTTATGAGGAAAGTTTTCCCAATGAACATTTATTCCTCATCTCTTCACTCAACCCTTGGTATGGAGATATCATTATCTATCTCCAGAATTTGAAGTTTCCCTCTACTTTCTTTAAGGATGAACGTCGAAAATTACATCACCTGCCTAAAAATTATGTTATCATTAGTGATACATTATATCGTCGAGGGGTTGATTCAATCCTTCAGTGTTGTTTAACCCTAGAGGAAGCAGAGTCAATTCTCAATGACTGCCACAGTGGATCTTGTGGTGGTCATGTTTTAAAGCTTGCTACAGCTCAGCGTATCTTGCGTGCCGACTATTTTTGGCCTTCGCTCTTCAAAGATTGTGTTGAAGCGGTCAAACACTGTCACCCCTGTCAAATCTATACTTGCATATGAACGCACATCTAGCTCCTCTTTTTCCCATTGTCACTATCGGTCCCTTTACTCAGTGGGGTATTGATTTTACAACTTGTAATCTGCCTTCAGCAGTGAATCACAAGTACATTATCGTGGTCGTAGACTACTTCACGAAGTGGGCTGAGGCCATGCCCACTTATAAAAATGATAGTGAAACAGTGGCATTGTTCCTTTTTAATCAGATTATCTCAAGGTTCTGTATCCCGAGAGAGATTCTCACTAACCATGGCAGTCATTTCTAGAATCAACTAATGTTTGAATTGGCTCTCAAATTGGGTTTCCGGTAGGAACATTCATCTCCTTATTATCCTCAGGCCAATGGACAGGTCAAGGTAGTGAACAAAACCCTTAAGACGATCCTGCAAAGGACGATAAAAAAAAATTGGTCCAATTGGCATCTTATGTTGTATTTGTCTCTTTGGGCATATCGAACCTCTGTAAAGACTGCTACAGGTTTTCACCTTTTAAGTTAGTTTATGGGATGGAGTCTATCTTTCCTATTGAATGTGAAATTCCATCTCTTAAGTTAGCTGTTAAGCTCCTTCCAAAAACTTCTAGTCTCGAAGAGCGCTTCCTTTATTTGGAACATCTCTATGAGCAGCGTTGAGATGCCACCACAATCAATGAGGCTCATAAGAAAAGGGTTAAAACTCAGTACGATAAAGTTATCCATCCTCGAGTCTTTTCTAAAGGTGACCTTGTCTTGGTCTATGACCAAGATAAGGATGCCTTGGCGGTAGGCAAGTTCAAGGCCATGTGGTATGGTCCCTTCATAATTAAACGAGTTTTAGAAAAAGGGCATATGAGTTAATTGATTTTGAAGGAAACAAGTTGGTGGAGCTGTGAAATGGGCTCTACCTCAAGAAGTACATTACTTAAGAAGCAACTAGGCAATGACTACTTTGTACATTTTGTATATTTCTACATATTTTATCAGGAGTTTTTTGATATCGACACTTTTTGGTCTGCTGTGATAGGTGTTGATGGATGATTTGGTTTATTTTTCATTCACCGATGGTGCTAGTTGGCACACTCGGAACCTTGCTTCCACAGCTTGGGTACACTACTATCCAATAGGTCAGTTGATGGTGTCAAGGGGGGTATGCATTGGTCCCGCTTCAAATAATATGGTTGAGTATACTGCCGTCATTAGTTTACTATCCAAAGCAATTTCTTATGAAATCGATTCATTGGTAGTCTATCTTGATTCACAATTTATAGTGTCACAATTGAATAACATTTATCGGGTAAGGGATCCATGTTTATATCGCCAATATTTAAGGGTGAGGTTGTTGCAAATATCATTTACTTATATTAATTATTTGCACATTCCAATATCTCATAATTGGTTAGCTGATTCTATCGCTAATCAAGCATTAGACTGGCACATTAATCATTCATCACAATAAATTAAACATAAAAAAGTCGAACTATTATATAATATATATATATATTTATATATATATATATATATATCATAAAACACCTTGAGTGTACATAAGTGTGTCCAAAATAATATACCAAAATTGGGACTCAAATGCCCATAATCATGTCCAGTGCATCTAATGCCCCGGCTTAGGATGAGCAGCTAAGTATGCAACTACTCTGTTGGCCACACGCCTAAGAGTGTGAACCCAGTCTCGTGGCATGCCAACCACATGACGCTACATATCTATAGGTAGATCCTCTACAGCGTCCATCGGTACTCGATGAGTTAGTCTCACCAAGTGCCGCTGAACTATGTGTAGAATTCGCTCCGTGTCTACAGCCACCTCTTGGGCCCCTCGGCTGCGACATCCATGCTGTGCGAACCCATCTGGTCACACCGGCCCAATATTTGGAACATGATCATCATATTAGTCATTTGAATCCTATCAAAAATATTTTTCAAAATTTATTATTATATTTGAAAAATCACAAAAAAATCATAAAATCAAAAACACTTACCTATGTCACCCCATGCTGTGATCGGTGGTAATAATAGATCGGGATCTCCTTGGAATTCCAACCCACCATAAGGGTAGTCATATATGGCAATGGTCTACTGCTCCCACCAAGATAAGAATTCATCGTCGAATGTAATCTATGGGTCATCCCCACCTCCTAGACGTTTCATCAAGTCAGCCCACCTACCAATTCGTGGATCTCGTGGGGTGCTGATCGAAACTGGTACTCTAGGACGAAGTGCAGGGACCCTCTCAAAGAAAAAAGAGCACAAGATATTTCCATATCCGAAGTTTTTTGTCTGTCCCTTCTTGATAGAAGTAAGCTGGCTTTTTAGGTTTGCAAGAACATGAGTGCACCAATCAAAGACGGTGGTGAGGCAGTCTACTGCCAAGCTCATGGCTAGCTGTGATGCTTGGTGCAAAGAAGCTGATCCGTTCACTCTAGCTATGGTGAACAAGATTATACTCAATGATAAACTCTCCACATGCTTGATTGGAATTTGACTTCCAATATTTTATGGATGTCCTGGGAAATATATATGCATGTAGTCCTCGATTGAGAGACTGCCTCGTGACCTGCCCGTGGAATGTACTACCTCTCCCCTCTGGGAAAGACTTGTGATGAAATAAATGTCTTCAACCTCTATCTTTAGTGGCATCTGGTCAATCATAAATGAGTCACCCTCGATGCTCCAGTAGTGAATGAGCATTTCGAGTAGGTGAGTGTTCGCTTTCATATTTGGCATTTTAAAGAACTTTAGCAAACCACATCCCCGTAAGGCATCCAAAGCATTAGGATCATTCATAACCTCATCATCTACTATGGTATGATCTCTTTCTCACCAAGTGATTGGCATCCTAAAGAAAAAATGAATCTAGACTGTTAGTTTGTTTGTTTGAAGTTTTCACGGTGTATACGCGGGTCCATTTTACACACAGTTGCATGTAGGGCATGCGTATACACGGGTTTCGTATATCCAACCCACGTATACATTGCGATGAAATTTTTGACAAAAATTCAACAGTAAAACTTAAATTAAAAATTCTAAAACTAGTCACAATTGAATGCAAGACAAGTTTAAGGGCTACCTTGTGATTTTGGAAGGAACTGAACGATTGAATTTGGCGTATGGAAAAGTTTTCTCCTTTTTCTCCACTCCTTTGCTCTCAAAATCAAATGGTGAAAATGGTGAGTCCAAAAACTAATTTATAGGCTTCGAAAATGATTTGTTTTTTCAAAACTTGAATTTGTTTTGTCGCATGTAACTTTTAACTTGGGAGCTTGGAATGTCGAGAATGGTTTGATTTTCAAGACATTTTGGACGCTTTTTCGACAGTTTCGAGACGATTCCATGACTGTTAACCCGTCATGGCAGGTATCGTTTTTCACTGGCATATTGGTTAGGGAAACCATATTTTCTGTTGCATTATGCATTCTAGCCTCCATTTGTCGATACACTTGCCATAAGGTCAATCCCATCGTGTTATGGTTCGTAAACCATCTTCACTCATCGAATTTTAAATCATGACATAGTGGTAGAACCATCCTTTTCATGGCAATCGTAGTTAGCACCTCACTGACATTTGTTGCCCATGATGCTTCGCTTTGAGTAGGCTCGGGAGTCCTCTGTAGTCCCACCATAACTTATGCGATGAAGACTCATTCCTCTTTGCTTCTTCACTTCATTCTGGCATTATACCCTAGAGGCTCCTTTGTGTTGAGTTGTACTATTGCATTGCATTTTGACCACTTGCACCTTTTGGCCTTGAGCTGACTTCACTTGGACTCGTGTTTAAGCCAAATTTTGACCATGACGACTGCAAAATCAAACTTGCATGCCCTTGACTTCTGCAACTTAACACACCTTGATCCATGGAAGGAACACGCCTTTGAGTGTCTTTGACCAGTTTCCACCTCCTTGCATTAAGCATAGGATTGTTCTAATCCCAGGAACTAGATCATATGTTTCACCAACACACGTTCTTTCCAATATACCATAGCATTCTTTTATTCTTTTTCCAGCTTAAAGAAAACGACAAAAAAACTATATATTCCAAAAAGAGTGGGAACGAGACAATATTTCCATTTATTGTTGGCAGCTAAAGCCAGTGATGTCGTCCTTGAACAAAGCACTCTAAACAAAGTCTCCTCCTTTTGGGTGGGATTTAGTTTGACTTAGGTATTCCTTAACCTTGTTATTGAGTCAGTTCTCCCTTGGGAGGGTTCGTTCGTGCCTCCTTCATGACAAACTTATACAGAGTCAATATGCTGCCACATAGTCACATTGAGTCTTGCTTTTGATCAAGGGAAGCTAGCCTGAGTCAGTCTCTCTATGGTGTCTCTTAACTCATTTTTCAGTCGGCCATCCCTGGTTGTCAGTGTCTTGTCTATTATCACATCAGTTATATTGGTCCTTTACTCATGTCGGTTTGAAAAAGTCTCCACTGACTTCTTGCTGGCAGGTCTTGTCCGTATCGATGATGACATCTTTCTTTGAGGACAGGCCTAGAGCTGCACCTTGGCCCTATTTTCATTATTGATAGTGCTCAGCATCGATCAGTATCATGGGTCTTTGATTGAGTGGTTTCCCTTGTGTTCGACATCAGCCTACACTATCACACATTGGGATTCATGCAATACCTTGGTTTCCATTTGACCCTATTGGTGGATACCTCACCTCTATGTCAGCTTCCATTATTGGTTGGTTTAGAGGGTTTATGTCATGCACTAGCCACATCTTGTGTACACCATAAACGTGCTTCGGTCGAGTTACTACATCTTTTTTCGTCCGATTCCCTCCACTTTATTGGCCTACGGGTTACACTCATGCTAGATTGATGAAGGATGCCTTAATTCCTTCCTTCTAGCAGATCTTTCCCTATCAACTACGACTCATTGCTCTGGGGCAAAGATCTAGAGTCCATTTGGAAGTACCTTGGGGTTTGCAGTCATTAGTGGTAGATACTTCACTATCGATAGTGGAAAACCACCATTATCTCCTAATTAATAGATTATTACAGGTGTTCGACTTTAGCTCATCTATTTACACTTGTTAGATTGTACTAGGTACCTTGGCACTCATTATCATTATTGGTGACTAGTCTCAAGTTTGTTAATGATATACATAGATGACTGGTAATCAAACGATCTCTCACATGGTCAACTTCAAATCATTTATTCCCATGGTGTAGAAATCTACCACGACGGTCGGTGAAGACCTCAGGTTGCATAAGCATTCATTGGTTCACTTGACGGTTGCTCCTATTGATGCTAGTTGATACCACTCCACCTTATATGTTGCAATCATTCATGGTGGCATTCTATATGCTAACACCTGAGTTTGCAGTGTAGTACCATCTTACTCCATCATGTTCATTTGGTACTTTTTAGGATTAGTCTTTGATATTAGTGATCCGCTTCATCCTTCAACATCATTGACATTCTTATATGTGATATTCAGACATGTACTTGTTTGATCATGATCAGATGATCCATTATGTATTTTACAGTGTTTATACTTGTATACTTAGTGTATCTACTTGTACTTGATATGTGGACATGCTTTACTTTCTCTGAGCATGGGTATGCCTGCCTCAGATAGTGTTTCTTTCTAATCTCCTTTTGTGGCTTGGCAAGCTGAACTTTGGTGAAGTCCTTCTTAGTTTTTGAGAGATTTCCTTTCCATGCACTTGCTTAATACATTTCGGCCATCATGTACCCCTTCCGACCTCATATGTTAGGGGGCATATATTATAGCTCCAAATCTCACTCTTGATGTTTGTGATGCTGCACTCATGGCCTAGGGCAACCCCTCCTTCTAGACCTGGTCCAAATACTTAAAAAACAATGTTTTACTCCCTATATGCGACATTTCCCTGAGCTAAATGCGTGTGTACGCAGGCCTGTTTATACCCAACCCATGTATATGTCATAAAACACTTTAAAAAAATAAATCTCCTTAATTTTAGGCCGAGATCATGGGTTTTACCTATTGATTACCTATTAGTGCCCATGGCCCAACTGTTCCCAGTGAATTCCCTATTGGCATTATGATACATATGTTGTACTTGATGGCAACCCACTCATCTCAGATGATAAATTATAGTTCAACAAAGTTCACACACTTTGATGCAGAGAAAAGATAAATTATAGTGCAGCAAAGTTCATGCACTTTCATGCAGAGAAAAGTTCACGCACTTTCATGTAGAGGAAAGTTATTTTCATGCAGAGAAAAGTTCATGCAATTTCATGCAGAGAAAAGCGCTCGCACATGGGAAATATTATGGTTGGTTTATGGTATTTAGTCCTTGGTATTTGAACCTATGGTTTTGGGCCATGGTATCTCATCATAAGTGTTCATCCCAAGTATTGGGTCCATGGTATTGAATTGTTATGGTTTCTGGTCCATGGTAATGTGAAAGGCCTAAGGCTATAAAACAGGAAGGAGATCATTTGGCAAGGTATCCTCTAAATTATTGAATATCTGATAGTGCTAGATCTGGAATACTGTGATTGGGTTATGGTGCAGATCTGGATCTGAATAAAGAAGGAACCTGAGCGCATGGAGAAGGATAAGTTCTATTGATGGGTCAAAATCTTAAGGCTGGAATAGTGGTATCTCTATATGGTTTTTATCTATGATATGCGACGCACGCTAGATCTATAAATCTGATAATTTGAGTTAACTAATATCTGAATGTTTGAAAGAATGAATTTATAGATTTGTACGTAGGTTTCTATTGGTGAAGTTGCAGACTTTACTTGAAATATGTTTTAGCTATTTTTATCTATTACTGCGGTGTTGAAGGTTCTGATATCTAGTTGTTGTGTGCTGAGAAAGTATTAATTCAGTTTATGCACAAGGAAGTTGGTTGATTTCAGATCTATTTGATACTTGATGGATCGAGATCTTAAGGATTGGAATGTTTATCATTATCTGGTTTGACAGACTAGATCTGAATTATTGACGTATGTTTTATGAATGGTATGATCTGGGTATGTCTGATGTATGGAACAACAACAAAGTTATAAGGAAATATTTGCAAATCTGTATGTGGGTTGGCTTTGGTGAAAGCATTGATTCAGTATTGGGTAATGCTAGTATTGATTGATGATATTAATGGGTCCAGTATGAAAATTGGATGAAACGTGGCCTTTCAGATTATGATGTTGTGCTTCAATTTATCCAGTCTGAAAATTGATGAAACGTGGTACCTGGAGGAAGAAAGAGAAGGTTGTAGCCTTTGGTAGGTCAACACCTACGTACTAGTACATCAGCTAGTACAAGAGCCAAGGGGGTGGTAGCTCCCTTCTAGTAGCATCTGGAAAACAAGTAAAGGTTGGAGCATTTCAGCAGGTAGCAACCTGCGCAAAGGGGGTTGTAGCTTCCTTCCAGGAGAGTCTGGAGAACGAGAGAAGGTTGTAGCCTTCTACAGGTAGAAGCCTGTGTATTGGTATAAGTCTGCACCAGTACAGAACTATTGTAAAAGGTATTTCTTATTAAAGAAGATTGAGATGACTTGCAGCAGGTGGTTTTCACCCACATTGGGTTTCCACCTTACATCATGGTGTTCATGTGTGCTTCTTGTGTGTGATGATCTGTTCTATTTTACTACTTCGGTTTACTGCTCATATGGTTAATAATGTTCTGATGCACTCATTAGAGATCAACTAACTAAATCATATGTTTACTGGATATATACTTGTTGCATCACATATGAATCTTAATATGGAAAGAGAAAAGTTATATTGATTTGATAATACTGATTCACCCCCCCTCCCTCTCAGTATTATTTCCAATAATTGGTATCAGAGCAGGTCCTTTGGTAGAAGCTTGATCGCTTGAAGGAGATCCGTGGAACAATGGGAAAGAGGCTTAAGAAGAAAGCACCTAAGAAGAAAAATACATCTCAAAATAACTATGACAGTGGGAGTATCGATTGGGGAACATGTGGAAGAAGCACTTCAAATTCAGAATCACTTCAGAATGAAGATGAACAAGCACCAGAAATATCGGGTATGAATTTGTATCCTTTGGAGATATCTATCCATCTAAAGATGATGAAGGTGATGGTGAAATAACTAAATTTTCTCTTATGGGTGAGCAAGAAAGGTATCAAATAGAGGAAAAATTTAAAAGATGTACAGACAAAATTAGAGATCAAAAAGATCTATTAAACAAAAGTGAATGTGCCTTCAAAGAAGAAGCTACCAAACTAAAAGCTCAACTAGAGGAAGGAAACAAGGTAAGGAATTTATTCAAGGACAAGGAAAACCAATGCCAAAAGTTGCAAGATGAAGTGACATCTTTAAGAAGTGAAGTTAATGAAAGGAGCACAGCAATCAAGAAACTCATACATAGATCCAGTTACTATGAAAGGCTTGAAGCTACGATCCTCTCGCTAAAGGAAGATCTCAAAGGATCAAAGAAGCAAAATAAAGAACTACTCCAATCTTTTGAAAAACAAGAAAACAAAGTTCTTGAACTAAGACATCAGTTGGAAAAAGAAAGAAAAGTTGAAGAAAACATGAAGAAGCAGCATCGTGAAAGGGAAGAGCAACTTTAGGTTGAGGTAAATATTCTAAATGACAAATTAGAAGAAAAGGATAAGCTCTTATGATTTCAAGATAGCACTAAGATCTTGGATGATATTCTTAGTAGTCAAAGGTCTCTTGCTATCAAAACTGGTCTTGGTTTTGATGGATCTGTTGAAAAATAATCTAGTTCACAAGGTAAGACAAGGGAATCTAATGCAAAATCTGAAATGCTCAACAAGGAGATGAGAGGTCAACCCCATCAACAGCCAAGGAAAGAAATTCTTCAAATAAAATCTTTTACTCCTCTGATAAATAAGGTTGAATGTTATGTATGTCATAATCTTGGACATGTTGCAGCCAGATGCAGAAGAAGAATGGTTCAAGATCATCACCTAGAAAGATCATCACGGTCCAAGTACTTTAATGGATATTGTTTTTCTTGCAATATGTTTGGTCACAAAGTTGTTGATTGCTACAGAAGGAATATGAAACATGTAAGATGTTATGCATGCAACAAGCTTGGACATATAGCCAAGAAATGCAGGAACAAGGTACGGGCACCATACCAAAAGGAGAAAACATCATCACGCTTGAAGATATGGAAAAAAAGGAAGTATAGTCAGAAAAATGTGGCACAGCACAATGTACAGGCACAACAGACTCAGAAGGAGCTGAAAGTATGAAACTTCAGTATCCTGAATTTCATATGCAAGTTTCATAAAGGAAAGTCACATATATATGCGAGTTGGTCACTGCACAGTCACGTATATGATTTTTTGAGGAAAAGCAGTAGGGATAGGCTCAGGAAAGAGGGTCTGATATGATTCAGTCCATTATTTGACATGTTTGATAATGGTTACAATCTGTTAATGATGTGTGGAAATGTCTTGATCCTAACTTGATGATGATGATGTCTTGATACTTCTTGTTGATATATGCGTGATCAAATTTGACAGTAAACAGATGGCACAGGTTCAGGGGGAGCAGATACTTTTAATAATGCATTGTTGGCATTATGGTTAGTGGTCCTTGGTGATGATGCTTATGATACATCTTGCTATGATATGATTATGAGTTGTCCATGACAAAATCTCATATGATGCTTGGGGTTACATAATTGATGATCAGATCAGATTTGTGGTTGATTCTTTGATATAGTGCTTACATGGTGATCTTTATAAGGATAAGGAACAGTACAAAGCTTGTCTTCATTACTTGATGATGAGTCACTCATAAAGATCATATAATACAGTTATGGTGCAGGATTCCTATAGTTCTTGGCGTTCATGTGGGTAAGGATTGTTGTTGTTGAATGATATCAAGAAGGCTTGAGCTCAAGATACATAGTGTTGGATACATGAATGATTTCTCAAAAGTAGCATTGTTGGAGACATGATGATGATGAATTCTTACCTATATGATGATAGGTTGATACTTACATATGTTGACTGATGCAGACGTTCCCATGTGATGGTACTTGGATCACGCAGATCTTGATGTTGTCGAGATAGCTATGATGTTCTTCACATATGATACAATGTGAATGATTATGTATGTCATATGCAGAATTCTATTCAAAAGGATGGGTTGATGTAGACATACTTTGTTGCTGATCTGGATGTTGTTGTCAAATGATTATGGAGTAGATCATACATTGTGTATGATTGTTGTTGATGACTATCAAGATCTTATTTAGATGTTGGGTCTGTGTTATAAATTCCATATCAAGTCTCATGATGTAATAGTTTCTCTCTGTCTATTGTAGTCATTTGATGAATCCCTTCTGGTCATATGATGTAATTTGTACCCCCACTATGAATGGGAAGGTTGATGTAATATTTCAGTCATGTACAAACATTTGGTATCTGGTGTATCCCCACTTGGTTGGCTGGATGATTCAATATTGTATATCCCCACTTTGTTGGGAGATGGATGTATGTATGAGCCTTTGATGATAGGAAGATCCCTTATGATGAATGGAGACATGTTCTTTCTTGTAGAACATCTTTTTGCAAACAGCATTTCAGCATAGAGCATATACAAAGGGGGAGCTCGTTCAGAGTTTTCTGCAGGTACTCAGGGGGAGTATGGTAGTCCGCCCCTTTGTCCTTGATGTCAAAGGGGGAGAGTGATTGGTTGTTGTTGCCATCAAGTCCAAAGGGGGAGATTGTTGGCATTATGATACATATGTTGTACTTGATGACAACCCACTCATCTCAGATGATAAATTATAGTGCAGCAAAGTTCGCGCACTTTCATGCAGAGAAAAGATAAATTATAGTGTAGCAAAGTTCACACAATTTCATGCAGAGAAAAGTTCACGCACTTTCATGTAGAGAGAAAGTTCATGCACTTTCATGCAGAGAAAAATTCACACACTTTCATGTAGAGAAAAGTTCACGCACTTTCATGTAGAGAAAAATGCTCGCAAATGGGAAATTCTTATGGTTGGTTCATGGATTTAGTCCTTGGTATTTGAACCTATGGTTTTGGGCCATGGTATCTTGTCATAAGTGTTGATCCCAAGTATTGGGTCCATGGTATTGAATTGTTATGGTTTTTGGTCCATGGTATTGTGAAAGGCCTAAGACTATAAAAGAGGAAGGAGATCATTTGGCAAGGCATCTTCTAAATTATTGAATATCTGATAAAGTGCTAGATCTAGAATACTGTGATTGGGTTATGGTGCAGATCTAGATCTGAATAGAGAAGGAACCTGAGCACAAGGAGAAGGATAAGTTCTATTGATAGGTCAAAATCTTAAGGCTGGAATAATGGTATCTCTATATGGTTTTGATCTGTGATATGTGGTGCACGCTTGATCTATAAATCTGATAATCTAGGTTAACTAATATCTGAATGTTTGAAAGAATGAATTTATAGATCTGTACGCAGGTTTCTGTTGGTGAAGTTGCAAACTTTACTTGAAATATGTTTTAGCTATTTTTATCTATTACTACGGTGTTCAAGGTTCTGATTTGATATCTTCTTGTTGTGTGCTGAGAAAGTATTAATTCAATTTATGCATAAGGAAGTTGGTTGATTGCAGATCTATTTGATACTTGATGGATCAAGATCTTAAGGATTGGAATGTTTATCATTATCTGGTTTGGTAGACTAGATCTAGATCATTGACCTATGATTTATGAATGGTATGATCTGGGTATGTCTGATGTATGGAACAGCTGCAAAGTTATAAGGAAATATTTGCAAATCTGTATGTGGGTTGGCTTTGGTGAAAGAATTGATTCAGTATTGGGTAATTCATAGATTGATGATGCTAATATTGATTGATGATATTAATGGGTCTAGTATGAAAATTGGATGAAACGTGGCCTTCCAAATTATGATGTTGTGCTTCAGTGTATCCAGTCTGAAAATTGATGAAATGTGGTACCTGGAGGAAGAAAGAGAGGGTTGTAGCCTTCGGTAGGTCGGCACCTATGTACTAGTAAATCAGCTAGTACAAGAGCCAAGGGGGTGGTAGCTCCCTTCTAGTAGTAGCTGGAAAACAAGTAAATGTTGGAGCATTTCAGCAGGTAGCAACCTGTGCAAAGGGGGTTGTAGCTCCCTTCCAGGAGAGTCTGGAGAACGAGAGAAGGTTGTAGCCTTTTGCAGGTAGAAGCTTGTGTACTAGCATAAGTCTGCACCAGTACATAACTATTGTAAAAGGTATTTCTTACTAAAGAAGATTGAGATGACTTATAGCAGGTGGTTTTCACCCACATTGGGTTTCCACCTTAAATCATGGTGTTCATGTGTGCTTCTTGTGTGTGATGATCTGTTCTATTTTACTGCTTCGGTTTACTGCTCATATAATTAATAATGTTTTGATGCAATCATTAGAGATCAAATAATTGAATCATATGTTTACTGGATATATACTTGTTGCATCACATATGAATCTTAATATGGAAAGAGAAAAGTTATATTGATCTGATAATACTGATTCACCCCCCCTCTCATTATTATTTCCAACATTCCCAACTAAAAAACTACTTTGGGAGAAGTATAAAAAGGCTTCAATGGGAAGGCCTAAGAAAGGAGAAGAGAGAGAGAAAGATCACTCTGCTAAGATTATCCCTGACCAGGTCTGAAGATCCTTGTGCTTCCAGCACTTCCCCCATTACAGGAAACCCTTGTTTTCTTGTGTTATGATGTCTTTCTACTACTTGAGATATCTTGGAGAAAGTCAAGGAAGGAGTTTGTTGAAGGCTTGAGACTGGACGAATCTGAAGGACGGTTACACTTGGAGCCTACGAAATGAAGACTCAAGTGAAATCATTCCTTTTTGTACTTTAGTTATCTATAATAAAAGAAACACTTCTCTTGTTCATGATACAAATCTTCTTCATGTTTATGATATCAATGTTATGATTCACATATGAATGGTTGTTTTAATTGTATAACTAACTACCTTTCAATATTCTATGAAGATGATTTCTTTATGATGCTTGGTCAATATACTGTTGTGCTTTCTGGAATTGATTGTTTGCAGGTTGAAGGACTAAAAGGAAGTCCAAGAGGGTTTGGACCCTGGTTGGATCATCCCAAACAAAGGACCCCTAGGTGCACCTCTCTTCGTACAATTTGCTTATATTAGCATCATGGTTGTGTGGAATATGTGTTTTTCTTTGTAGATAACCTCCAATCTGCTAGGGTATCAACCCAAGACCCTAGGGGAATTTATCCCCTAACAATATTATGAGAAAATCCAACCAAAGAGATTCATGGGACCCATAACCTATATAGAAGGTTCAAACGTGAGTTACTTGGAGAAATAAATACTCTTCCTTGTAGTTGTGAGGTTACTTAGGGAGCATGATCTTGTTTTCGAGGAGTTTTAGTGGGAAAGTAGTCCTCCTTTCAAGGAGGTCTCCCCTCATTCATTTTTTATAAATAGAGGACTTGAGTAGCCCATTAGGAAGCTAGCAGTAAGTAGAAGCAAGGAGATAGTAGTGTAGGAAGTCTAGTTTCCAAGTTCTACAACTTTTCATTATATATCAACAATTCTTCAATTAATGAAAGACAAAATTGGTTTTAGTTCTTAGTCTATTTATCCTTTAGGGATTTGATATTCCCTGGGTTAGGGCCCAACCTAGCTTTTTAGTACCCTTGTTCTATCATTATGCTTTATGCACTTGTTCATTTTTGTAATTTATTTATGAGTATTGTTTTTATGCAAGGTAAATTAGCTTGTTTTTTAACAATAATTTGTTGCATAGTATTTGAGCATTAGATGATAGCATTAGTAGTTATTATATTTTTCAGTTAGAACCTTTATTTATGCATCTATGTTAACTTTATTTGTTGATATTTATTTGTTGATCATCATTGTTTTCTTGTTGTTATTGCATAGTCCCCTGCTTTTGTAGCTATAAGAGACTTTATAGCGACACAATTTGTTGAATAAATCATTATAACACTTATATAATGATGTGGAAATGAGTTATTTATCACTTCTTAGCCTTCATTAACCTCCTTTATCTTTCCAAAATCATACTTAGCACATTTTATTGCTTGTTGGACTATCTCTTGTAGTAAAACAGGGACTTTTGTAGAAATTTGCATTTTGCTTCCAAAACTCATCTAAACTTGTATCCAACTCATGATTCACTTTATTTTATGTGTTACAACATCCTTAGAACCCTAAATACGGATTTTAGAAGAAAAGAGATCAAGTATATTCTTTGACATTTTTTGTTGTAAAAATTCCCTTTTTCTTGCAAAATTAGGGTTTTCTATTTATAAACTTTATTTGTGAGTTTGATTTCTTTGCATAATAGAATATATATTCCTTAATTTCATCATAGTTAATATGGTTTTCATCCTTTCATTGTGTTTAGCATAGATTTTCTTATTGTCTTTATTTTCCTACAATTTTAGACTTTTCCTTTAGCATAGAATAATTAGAATGGTCTTTATGTAACTAGATCTCATCTCAGTACTTCCAACCCTATCAAATCAACAAGAGAAAAGTATAGTTCTTACTGCACACATAGTACCAACCCCTCTTAATTTTGTATGAACCCTGGGTTGAAAATTAGAGTTGAGACCTTTGGGAGTTTCATCGTTGTTGTTTCAATAATGAGGGCCATCACTTTTTGGAGTTGTTGTCAAGGAAATGTCAAAGTAGGTATTGTCTCCTTCCCTAGTTCATATACTCTTTCTCCCATTTCAATTTCTATATAAACAGAAAGTTTGCATTAGGAAATATTCATTTTCAAAATCATAAAAATTGCATTGCATTAGCATTTTCATTCCAAAAGATTATAAAAACATAAAAAATATTTTTTTATTTTATGCCTCAAAAAGTTAGGAATAAAACAAGAAATTTATTATAAAGACCCCCACTTCCACTAGAATTCAACCTCCTTTTTTTTATTATGATCCTCTAACCTTATCCACAAAGACTATTGAGGCCCTTTTAAGGGAGAAAGTGATGATCTCTTGGGAGGTTGGAGAATGAGAAACACCTTGAGAACCCACCAATACCATGGTTCAAAATAAGTAACATGAAGAGTTCATATTCCCCATTAGAGAAACTGATGGAGAAGGTAAAAATGAATAACATCAATCAATATCTCCTTTCACACTTTAATGGTCTTAGCACTGGAGATCTTGATGCTTTTATGTTTCATTTTTTTGTGTCTTGTAGGATTTATGACTACACAACTATGTTGGACCAAAAGATCACATTGACTGGAGGGAGGGGGGGTGAATTACTGTGAGATCAATTTAACCATTTCACAACCAAACAATTATATTGCAATGAACCATAACCATTTATACCATATTAACAAATGTAAAAATGCATCATAAAGATACCATCACATCAAAAATCCATCATAGTCAACACACGGAGACATAAGCCTTTACATGGAAACCCATATGGGAGAAATCCACAAATTTTTCTTCTTATTATTCTTCTATTAATTAAGATATTTTCAAGTACCAACTTGCTATAGGCACCCACCCCAAAAATATGTAAGTTTTTATTTGCAGTAGGCTACAACTTGATTCAGGTACCAACCTTGATGATAAGAAAACTACAACTTGCTTTGAGTTCCAACCTAATTGAGGGATTGACCTTGATGACGAACAAGATTTGACCTTCTCTAGGATCCAACTTGATTGAAGCATTAACCTCAATGATGAGAAAGCTATGACTTGCTCAAGGCTCCAACCTGATTAAGGCACCAACTTCAATAGAGACACCCACCTCCTTCTCTAACCTTTTGTGACCTCTTTTAAAAGTATTTCAAATTGGATCCACCTACTCATTAAATAATACAAATCATCAAATTAAATAAGTTGTTGTTGTCAAACCATTATCAATGTCTTGTCATGTAGCATCAAGTACCTTTCTTCAACCTTTTCATCAATCTGGTCACATATAAATCATCGTGGATCCTACTTATTCCATGAACTAAAAGTCATTGCAACCTTCTCATAAGTCCCAAAAACATATAACAAATATTTCAGTCACCAAAATTACATCTATAAGGCTTTTCATGCCTCCAATAATATCCACCTCTGAGTCCTGATCACCAAACTTCTTCCATAATCTAGTTTGGACTAATAATGAGGCCAAAAACCCACAAAAAGAATACAAAACAACATAGTAAATTAAGGGCTCTACAAATTTCCCATTTCCGAGTGTTCTTGTACAAAATTACAAGATTATGGTGAATGGTTCTACAGTAAGGTCATTTGCTAGCCTCTTAAATGTTCTATAGAATGCAAATCATTAACAACAACAAAAAAATGTCTCAACCTGACAATTATAGGGACTCAAACCTAGGTCTTCGTGCCCACAATAAGAATTTACTACCAAATGGACTATACAATGAGGCTTGTGATGGCATGCTCCCAAATTCCTTTTGTTATTTGCGAGCTCCAATAAACACAAGAGCATGGAGACTTGAACCTATAATTGGTCAAATGCAACACATTGATCCAACACCAACTCGTATATCATTTAACCAACATGCAAAACCATATATCATTCAAACAACGTGCCAACTCATATATCATTTGACCAATGTGTCAACATATATATCATTCACCCAACATGCTAACTCATATATCATTTGACCAATGCGTCAATATAATGCCAGTTACCCATCTAGGTGACTTGATGTATGATTCAATGGTTTGATGAATGTCATGCCAGCATGAAGAGTGTGGGGATTCAACCCTAAGACTGGTCACGATGCAATGTTTATTCAACCAATTTTTTGTCCTTGACCATGCTCAATGAAAATATAACACAAAAACAAATAAAAATAGTTTTGTGCTTGCCTATAATTGAACTTGAAACAAAATTAAAACAATGAAATAATAATTTTTCAACTAATCCACATAGATCATTGATGTATCATTAATTTCACAAGTGTATACGCTTCGAATTATTGGGGGCATACATACATACATACATACGTACATACACACACACACACACACACACACACACACACACACACATGCACACACACACACACACACACACACACACACACACACACATATATATATATATGTATGTATGTATGTATGTATGTATGTATGTATGTATGTATATATCTATATATATATATATGTATGTATATGTATATGTATATGTATATGTATATGTATATGTATATGTAGACCCATGGTCCCAAAGCTTGGTTAAGCTGACCTTGGACTGATGTTCATTCCTTAGGAACTAGAATTTTATCCATGTGATCATCACCATATGACCATGCTAGGACCTACTCACTTAGGTCAAGTTGTTAAATTTTGTGCCAAGGTTCCATGTGAAAAATCACTCCACTAAAAAATATCCAGCTTTTCCAGTTTTGAAATTTGTATACCAAGGAGTAGAATATATCATGGAACAACTCTTCTTTGTCAATCAAAAGAGGCCACCGCCCCCCAGGTAGTTTTAGCAAAGTATGAATTATCCCTCTCCTTTTAATACAAATTATAATGCATAATTTCAACCTTGGCGTTATCCATTCACCTTGGTGTATGCCCATTCCATAGCCTTATTCTCCCCAAAATTTTATTCCTCCTTTCTAATAATAATCGCACCAAACTCCTCAATGGTGTAATGATGGAGGCATCAGGTAGCACAACCATATTCCTTATTTCTCCTCCTCCTCAACCACAAGCACCCAAAAATAATCCTCCAAAACAACCTTAAATTCTTGTGAAACCAAACCCAAATCCCAATAATAAGTAATCTAAACCAGTATACAATGGAGAAACCACCTATCCAACTTATGCTGTAGAAATTCAATAGTTCAACCTTATGTTTGGGAAGGTCCTTCTGTATGCTCACCACCTTATCCAATAAAAAATCTAGAGGAAGAGAAGGAATATCACGTGCCTCAAGCCACCTAAATTAAGCCTCCCTATCCTAAAATATTGACCACTCACAAAGCACACGCCCTAGAAGAAGTAGAACCTTGAGAGAATTGAATATTTTGTGTGTCATCATCCATCTCCTTTAAGACATCAAGTATGTTCCTATCTACAATAATTTCATTAAAGAGAATTCCTTAGAAGGTTAGGGATGAGAATAGGAGATTCCCCTACTATAATTTTCATATGGAAACTAGTTAACCTTATTATTGGGAGAGTCATCATCCCTAAGTACTTAGATCCTCGGAGCCTGGTAGTAGATTTCCACATCAATGATATGGTAGTTCCTAACACTCTCATTGACTTGGTAGCTACAATAAATTTCATGACTAAGGAGACTACAATCAAACTCAATCTCCAAGGATATCTAAGGAAGACCACCACAATGCTACAAATTGTTGATAGATATAAATTAGAACTTGAAGGAATCATCGAATATTTTATGCTATCTACTGATTTCTAGGAGTATCCTAGAATTTTCCTTGTCCTTTAGCCCAAAACCAAGTTTAATGGATACCCTCTCATCTTCGGAAGACCTTTTTTAGCCTGTTGGTTTGTACATCAGTTGCAAGGTTGGAAAGAAGATTATCACCAATGGGAAATCTAAAAAATAAATTGCATTATATCCACCTGCTCAACCTCTCATTCAGAATTATTTTCCTACGTGGGTAGAAGAAGAAGAAGAAGAAGTAGAATACTCTTGTTTATCACCATCCTACCCTATATGTACATTAGAAACCACTATTGGTAGCAGTAAAATTGATGAAGATAATCTAATTGATAAATTTATGAAAAATGAATACCTAGCTACCATGAATATTTATGGCTTAAAACATGAATATTTAGGAAAAATTGGTTGTTCTGAAGGGATTTCATCGGATGATCTGATAATTATTGGTTTTGAGAAAAATATTGTGAAAACCATAGAAATCAACCCCTCCAAAACCTTGAAAACAAACCCCTTTCTCTTAGTTAATCAATAGGACCAAGTACTCGCTGTGATGAAACATCATGTTGATACATTTGCATGGGAATATAAAAAATTAAGGGATCTCATCCTTCTGTATCCACTCATCATATGTATATCAAGGAGGTTCATAGATTTGTATGTCAGCCTTAAAGGCAAATGAATGTTGCATTAAAAATATATTTGAAAGATGAAATTTAGAAATTGTTGGATGCAAGATTCATATATCTAATATTAGAGAGTGAATGAGTGTCTACCTTATTCATTATTCCTCAAAAGAATGGAAAATGGAGAATATGTTTTGAGTACATGGAAGTCAACAAAGCCACTAGAAATGATAATTTTCCCTTACCTTTTATTGACTAGTTTCTTGATGTCCTTATAGGGAAAAATTTGTTCTCCTTCCTGGATGGGTTCATTGGGTATAAACAAATCCATATCTACCCTAAAGATTATGATAAAACCACTTTCACATATCCTTGGGGAACCTTTGCTTACAAATTTCTTCCATTTGGTTTGTCTAATGCCCATGCCACCTTCTAGAGGGTTGTGTTGAGTATATTCTTTGACCTCATGCATGATTTAGTGGAAATATACATGGATGATTTTACACACTACGAGGGTGATTTAAAAGAGGCTCTCTCCAACCTATGCAATTTTTTGTAAAGGTGTAAAGAAATGAACCGCTCCCTAAGCCATGATAAATGTATGTTTTTGACAAATTAAAGAATTGTTTTAGGGAACATTATTTTTGGAAAAGGAATCCAAGTAGATCCTGACAAAATATCCATCATAAAAAAAGGTTCATGTTCCTAAAAAACAAAAATATTTTAGAAGTTTTGTAGGCCTTGTTCGATACTATTGAAGATTCATCAAAGATTTTAGCTAGATTGCTTCTCATATATTTTCACTACTAACAAAAGATGCAAAGTTTTGTTGGATATATTTATGTCAGAAGGCATTTGAGGAAATAAAATAAAAACTAATGTCTACACCTAGCCTCAAAGGTTCAAACTAGACTTTTCCCTTCCATAACACACAAATATATCATATAAAGTAGTTAGGTTAGCACTAAGGAAACTCGAAGGTAAACTTCCCTATGCCGTTATTTTATCAGAAAAATAATATCCAAGGTTGAACTTAAATATATAGTCATTGAAAAAGAACTCCTTGTTGTTGTACATTCTCTAAGAAAATTTAGGAATTACATTACTGGCTATCAGGTCTTTGTACATACTGATCATGCAAAAATCAAATACTTAATGAATAAACCAGATGTGAATACATGCATAATTAGGTGGTTATTATTGTTGCAATAATTTGATTTAAATATTGTTGATAAACCTGGAAAAGAGATTGTTGTTGCACATTTCATATTATCCTGAAGATGAACCATATTTGGGGATTCGAAATGTCGATTATCTAACTAACATTATGCGATGGATCCAGAAAAATATTTGAAACAAGATTACAATCACAAAAATATGAAATCTAAAATGTTGCTGTAAATTTTATTTGAAGAGTAACCTTTGTCTACAAATGGTGAAGAAGTTGTGGATGACCAACTACCTAATGCACATCTCTTTTATATATCACTCTTTATCTTCATGGTTTGTTGACATAGCCAAATTTCTAATTGCTAGCCATTTCCCTTCTCACTTATCTTTAAAGGTGAAAATATTTTTTTTGAGAAATAGTGCCTCCTACACTTGGATTGGGGGTAACCTCTTGAAGTTGGGGCCTAATAAGATCATAAGAAGATGTGTGATGTAGGATGAAGTTTATGAAATCCTCTTAGCTTACAATGATTGACCCAATGGAGGCCATTTTTCTACCAAGATGACAACCTACAATATCCTGTAAGTAGGATATTATTGGCCAACTCTTCACAAATATGCCTAGAGATACATCGCATAGTATGATGAATGTAAAGGATGGGGAAATCCACTAAGAAGGATGAAATTCCTTTACAACCTCAAGTTTTTTTTGAGTCATTTTAGAAGTGGGTATGACTTCATTGGTACTATTGATCCTCCATCCAGATATAAGAGGTACATCATTATGTGCACTGACTACCTAACCACATGGTTTGAGGTGAAATTAGTGAAGGAAGGAACTGAGCATAAATTAGCTAATTTTGGAAGAGAAAACATTCTCTACAAGTTTTGTTTTTTGAAAGAATTGGTGATAGACCAAATCTCCCAAATCATCTCCAATCTGATTGAGGGGATCATAAAGCAACATCAAATTTGACACTATAGGTCTACTCCATATTGCCTCAAGAAAATGGATAAGAAGAGGTGACTAACATAGCATTAGAGAGCACTCTAACCAAGGTGATCAACAAAAACAAAAAGGATTGGGTGGAGAGACTTGTTGAGGCCACCTGGGCCTACAACACCACTTAGAAGATCACTAAGTATTGGGTTGACTCCCTATGAGCTAGTATATGGAAAGAAGGCCTTATTATCTATCTAGTTCAAGTATGACACATTGAGGATGGAATCCCTACTTAACATGGATCTAACCAAAGCACAAGATGAAATGATGCAACAATTAAATGCGCTTAATGAATATAGTATGCAAGCCTTATTGCATACCAAAGTGCTCTAGTCGTAAAGAAAAATATAGCATGACAAGCATATCAAAACTAGATCCTTCGAGGAGGGTGATTGTTCCCTCTTGTATAACTCAAGTATTAAGTAGGGAATCTCATGACCAGATGGTTGCGGCCTTAAGTGGTTGAAAAATGCTATTATAATTTTTCATTCTAGATTATAATGATATATGAATAAGTTATTCCACTTTTGGTAAATTCCTATCGATTGAAATTCTACAAGATGCCCCTATCCATAACTAAATTTATTGATTCAATAAGTAAAGATTTGAATTTGAATGAGAGACTAAAAAATACAATCCACTCAACCTCTAACTAGCAAGAAAAAAAGAAAAGAAAAAACCTCAAATGAAACCCTCCTTTAAGGCACTTGAGGTAGACCCAATTGCTGAAAAGCTCTATGAGGCAGCCCATGAGTCTAAGAAAATGAAAGTATAATAAAGAACCCGAGGTGAAAAACTTCTCCAATGCACCTGGGGAAAACCTACTAGCTAAAATCCTCCATGATGTAACTAGGGGCCTCAAAAAAAGAAAAAGAAAAAGAAAACTAAAAAAAAATGAAGAAAATTATGAAAAATCAAAGTATTTTATCTTACATTGATCTTTGTGGAGGTATCGCAGAGGAAAATCAATAAGATAGATTAGACAGATTGGCCTGCACATTTTTTCCAAGGCATAAACTTATGTAGTCTCATAGGGCTAAGAAATTACCCCTACTGGTTTCCATCATGATATGTCATCCATAACATCATTTCCACAATTCCAAATCCTTTTCATGCATTTATGTCCACTTCCCTAAACTACTATAGGACAGGTCTTGTAATGCTATACGATAACCCATATTTTATCAAACACTACAGATCAAGAATTTTCTCTACATATAAGCTAAGGAAAAACATAAGAGGCATCCTAACACTTATACATTCCATCAACATGTATTTCCTATGAGTTTTCCCTCCATTTTTTAGTATTTTAATCTTGCAATAACTCAAAATATGTAACCATTGCTCCCACATTTACCCAATTTCATTGGCTTGCTAGGGTAAACATGAGCTAAGGGATACTATGACATGAATCAATCTCCTATATCACCTTAAGGAAATGGATTCTTCAAACCAAGACTTTACTGACTTCCCTCAGGTGCTAGAAGATCCCTAAGAGCTAAACCACCCTTCCAGGTGCCCAAACCTTGATTTAACTTGCTTTTTCACTAGTATGGACACCCAAAAACTAGCATAAAATTGTTTAAATTTGATTGTAACCCTCCATTCACATGCATAATCCTGCAAGGGAGTGATTGCAATCATTTTTACCTATTATGTGCCAACAACCGCGAGATCTAACCCACTTTTTCAAGGTTAGTCTCTAGACCCGTACCCAAAACTTGATGAAACTTTCCAGGACAATCAATGACACCAAGAAAAAGCCATTAACACAACACTTAGACAATAATTTGACCTCACAAGTCCTAAGCATGAAAACCATTATGTCAAACACATGGCGAGCATGAAATCTACATGTCATTACTGCATTTATGAACATAGAAATCTGAAACTAATATGAGAATCATCAAGAAGGTCTAATTCCCTCTCACAATAGTTGTAATAACATCTATTAGGTCATGCATTAAATAACCATTCATTTACAGATGAGAACACGATAAGAGCCATAACTTAATTTTGTCATAAAATCATGCTTATAACCAACATATAACCAGATAAATAACAATGATAGAACAACCATTAAAGCCACACAATAACAAGTATAATTACTCATGAGTTATAGGGGGAAATAACTCTTATCAATCATATGAAAAATCCAAACAAGTGAGGGCCTTCCATGTACCACCTGACCATAAATTGGGCTGAACCAAATATCTCTTTCAGCCACTCACCCCCATGCCATTTTCCATGCATGAATGCGAGATCTCATGGGATAAACCAATCCATAAACAACCAAGGAAATCTTGAGGTTAAACTGCCTCCATGCTCACAATACCTTGATCTCACCTAAACCAATCCTGAGATCACAAAACCAAACCAATATTGGATTCCTCATAATTTCTTCACTATCCCTTGAGTAATTTTCCTATCTCCACCCACCTGTTTATGGCTTCTAGGAGAAAACCATCTCCACCCCCAACCCTTTGGATTTTCCCCATACCACCTCACCCAGACCCAAAACCTTCAGACAATAAAAATCTAAACCAAGAATGAATCCCATCACACCATGGCTATCTATAAATGGCAATGTAAGGCTAAAACCATTGTCAAACCAAGAAAAACCCATGCCAATGACAACAAATGAACCAAATACACACTTTCATATACCATGGATGCCAAAAATAGCTAGGAAATCATACATGCAACCTGATACCTACAAGTATTCCTGCTAGAGCCACTTGATCCAACTATTCCTTGGTTGATCCTTGCTTTCCTTTGGTTTCCTTGTCCTTCCTTTAATTTCTTTCTTACTTTCTCCTCTTAGTGCTCTTCTCCTCTCTGAAGCCAATTCCAAAACTCAATTGAAAAAATATCCAAAAATGATGCTTTGATGCCTTTGTATTATTGATTCATATAATTCTCTTTGTTTTTCTTCTATTTTCCTTAATTTTCCTCCTCACATGCAACCTGTGACCTTTCTCCTTCCTTTTTCTCCTAATTTTATTTATTTTCATAAATAAAATTCCAATAATGTCTTTTTGCCTTTCAAAGCCTTTTCCAATGCCTTTGTCAATTTCCACTTTGACATAATAAACAACAAGTGATACCCACTAGGATGCTTTTCCCAACATTCAGCTTTGAATACGTGTCCCATGACCTTGGTATTATTTTTGCTTTATTAACTTTATTACATGAAATTTTATCCTCAGGCTGTTACAAAATCCATGTACTTTCTATCACATTCACCATCAAAAGAATCTCCACCACCATCACCAACTCCTTGAATTATCAGTGCTCCTTGATTTTTAAGAAGAATATTTTGATGAGCATGAGGGATTTTTGTGATTGCTACAAGTGACTACATAGTCTTGTAGCACCTTACAAAACCTATATAGCTAATTCTCCATAACTCATGAGAAAGATAATAGCATGCCACAAATTCATACATCACTAGAGTAGCATTGGTAGTCAAGATACACCTTCCATCTCAAAAAAATGACATTAAGCAGCTACGTGATCTCCTACAGATTACTACATGATCACTTGTTCAACATCAATAACATTAGAACACCTGCAAACTCATCAAAGAAATTCCAAGATCATCAAAAGGTAAAACACCAGGTATGAGGATATCATAAACTTACCCTTTGAACTCATTCAGAGCATTACAAAATGTTAAGAGTGAAAAAAGTGAATGGCCTTATATCTAAATAAGACTAGAAAAGGTCTTGGTTAATTTTCGCATAAGATTTCACTTTTTCTCAAATTTATCCACACATATGAGGGTGAATAAGAAAAAATCATGGGATAATTCAAAAAATAGGCCATTTTTCTTACTAATGACAAGGAGAAGTAGAGTACAAGGATGCTCAAGACTGCTAATGGGTAGGCGGGGGCCAATATAACCACTACACACTGAGATTTCTCCCACTACCCACCGACACTATCTCCATTTAAATGAAGATAAAATTCAAGTTTTCCACCTATCCTCACTCCATGTTCTACATGAGAATAGTGTTAAAGATCCTCAATGAATCCTACCACCACTACAAGAGAAGATTATAGATATCAGCTTCAGAAACTGAGCTATAAGAACCAATCTATAACTTGCTACAAGAGACATAGAGTTCTTCTACATGACACATAATTTCACCCATAACAATCATATAGGTCTCAAATAAGTTTAAAAAATGAAGGTATCCTCAATAATTTGAAAGTCCAACATTTTTCCACTCCCTTATAGTTGGCACAAGAATTGATGCCTAGTTTCTTGAATTTATGAGTCACTGAGTTTTTTGTGTTAACGCCTAAATTAAACAAAGGGATAGATAGTCAATTTTATTTTTCCTCAAAGTCCAAATATGCAAAATGATTTAGATTATGGAGTTATAAGTTGATTCTAGAAGATCTTATTAAAGTGCTATGCATTTTCCCTTAGCTACAAGATCCTATGTTGGCATAGGAAAAACTTAATTCCTGCTACATTAGAGAAACAAGTAATTCCTTGTAAAAAAATTATATTCAAAGTTGTGAATAGTTATGCCATATAATGGGAGGGTATTCAATAGGAGAAAACCCACATATACCTCCTTAATCCACCAGAACTATGAGATGAGGGCTATCTTAGAAAAAATCCATTGGTTAGGGTTCTTTGAGAAACTAGCAGGATATGATGATGAAATTTCCCTAGAGTTTTCCTTAAACCTACAACACCCTGAGGGCCATGAGGTAGTCAATGTAGTTAGAGGGTTGATAGCGTATATTTATGAAGACTTAATCAGTAGGTTCACTACCCTTCCAAAGGAAAGTCAACGGAGAAAAGAGGAGAGACATGAAACCATCAATGCAAAAAGAGGACTTTCCCTCCTTTATGATGTAGAAATTTGATATAAATCGCAACTACTCAAGATTTAAAACTGAAAAACAAGAGACACAATTCTACTCTACTGATCTTCACAATTTAGAACAACATGCATAGACTTCAATAAGAAAAAACACAAATATATAAAGATTTCTATGGAAACCCAACTGGGAAAAAACCCCTCAAGCCTCTTTGCATTAATCAATTGAATAGAGAGACTATTACAATTATTAGCTCCAACTCTGAGCTCAACTTGAAAAATAATAATTGTTCTCTTTGCTCAAAGAGAAACTTTGTCCAACAATTAACCAATTATTTTCTCTCCACTCCTCATATATCCTTATACAAATCATGAGGAAATTAGCCCCTAAAAAATAGGAATTTCCTCCAAATTGATTGTGCAACTCTCCATCTGTAGACTCAAAAATAGTCTACAACTGATGTTATATCTCCTTCTCATCTCCACTTCAGCTGAGGAACTTGAATTCCTCGCATGTACTAGCTATTTTGGGTTGATTGATCAGTTAACTGATAGATCTCTGAGTTAGACTATTGTTCCACTGCATAACTGACCTTCAACTAACTCTATCAATAGTTAGAGACCAGTTAACTAAATACAACTAAAAAAAACTAAGTTGTATGACTAAAATTGAGTAATCACACATGCATAACTGAACTCCAAGCCCTATAACTTGAATTTACAAGAATAACTAATTGACAAGATCCATATCACGCTAGTTAACTGCCTCCAAGTTGTCCTGCTGATGTGGAAATTCAATTTACTTAATTTTTGACTAAGGCTAAAGTCAAATTGAGCCTTTCTTGCTAAATTTTTTTAACACTCCCTCTTAGCAAGAAAGGGAATTTTCACCACCCCTATCTTGCACCTATGGAATTCGAAATTACATCTTGATAATGCCTTTTTCAAGATGTCAACATCTTGATAATGCCTTTTTCAAGATGTCAACATCTTGATAATGCCTTTTTCAAGATGTCAACATCTTGATCCTATGTTGGAATGTACTGTAGAAACATAATTCTCCTCTATACAGAGTCTCACAAATGATGATACCATATATCACTGTGCTTGGAAATGTCATGAAACACCAGCTTCTCAGAAAGATTAACACAAATCTAATTATCACAATATATCACTATCAGATCCATCTCCTAACTAAAAAGACCCAAAATTATTTTCCTCATCAATATGGCCTTGCATGTTTCTTGACTTGCAACAATGTATTCAGCCTCTGCTGAACTAAGTGCCACATACCTATATTTCCTGTTATACTGGGAAGTAGTTGTGGACCAAACATTGAAGATAGCACCTGAAGTAATTTTCTTGTCTGATGGACTCCTTGCCCAATATGCATCAGTGAAGCCATGGAGATTCACTCCCTCTATTATCCTCTACCATAATCCATTCTCAATATGCCTCAAAGGTACCATAACACATGCTTTTCTTACTTCTAATATAGCTTGGTATGCCTAACTATAACTTGACTCCATTGGTTTAATGCATAGTACATGTTGGGTATTGTGTTCACAAGATACATAAAATACACCACAAGCTTCATGTAAATGGTGGCATCAACCTCTTCACCTAAAGTGGCATTCTCATTCCTCCGGTTTGTAGCTAGAGTTGTTTCCATGGGCTTATAATTCTCCATATGAAATCTCTGATGTATTTCATAGGCATACTTCGCCTGAGACACAAACAACTCACTATCACCTTGCCATACTTCCATCCTGAGGAAGTAATGGATTAGAACCATGTCTTTCATCTCAAATTCCCTTGAAATATCCTCTTTTCAAGAGTAGAATAGTTTCTCATCACCTGCCAATATTAAATCATCGACATACAAAACAAGAATAAGAAAATTACCATCTACCACAATGTGATAGAGGTTTGCATCTGAATTACTTTTGGTGAAGCACAATATAATGAGATAACTGTTATTCCAAGTTTACCATGCTTGGGGCACCTGTTTGAGACCATACAATGCTCTCTTGAGTCTACACACATGTGACTCTAAATCACATGTCTCAAATCCTTCTTGTTGCTCTCTGTAAATTTCCTTCTTAACAACACCATTGAGAAAGGAAATCTTCACATCCATTAGGGGAATTTTGGGGTCTAAAATGGGCCTCCTAAGAAAAATGTACAACCAAAATAAACTTTATAAGAACCAATAGGATTCAAAATGATGATGTCAACCATGGGGGATGATTCACCATTTTTGGAGTAGAAAAGTAAAAAGATTAAAAAATAATAAAAATAATTTTTCAACTCATATTTTCAACTTATCTCCCTAATGTTTTACTCAAGTTTCAAGCAAGAGTACTCATTGGATGCAAAGTCTAATTCCTCATCAAAATAGTACCCATGTTGCATACTTTTTATGAACCTTGCTACACAAAAAATGAGAAATACATGAAAAAATGTGATTGCAATCACATTTTTCATGTATTTCTCATTTTTCTTGTACTAGCATCCATCAAAAGTATGCAACATGGGTACTCCTTGGATGAGGAATCAAATTATGCATCCAACAAGTGTTCCTACTCGAAATTTGAGTAAACCCATAAGATATAAGTTGAAAATACAAGTTGAAAAAGTATTTTTTTCTTTTTTCCCTCTAAACTTTGATGATGTAATCTAATCTTATTTTATTATTTCAAATATTATTTTATAATTCCCTTAGGAGGCCCATTTTAGACCTCAAAATCCCCATAACAATTGGTGGATTTTCCACCCCATCTACAGAACCAATGCTAGAATGGATCTTATTGAGGAATATCTTGCAACAAGTGCAAACTTTTCATCATAGTCCACTCCCTCTATCTGAGAGAATCATTTGGCCATAAATTTGGCCTTATACTTCTCAATTCTCCCATCAACTACATGATTCACTTTCCTGATAGCTATGTGCCTCATAAATTCTTTCCTTTTACTGAAAATAACATCATATCCACAATCCTATAATACTGCTATAAAGTTTGGGATCTTCTTCAGCCCAGGTACAAACATAACATATTTGAGGTGAAGAAGAGAGGATTTCTCCCTCTAAAAGGTGACAATACCAATTCATGTAGCACTATACCTTCCATCACCCCCCATTTAAATATGCATCTAGAGATCCTTCTCCTCTAAGCTACTGAAAAACGCCTTGCACCCTGTCACCCATAATCAAGGTACCACACACTCCCCATAATAGTGTTGGGCATGCATGCTATTAGGGTGAAGTATAATTCGAATTTTGAAGCTAATGCTTGACTTCCTTCTCCTCTTAAAGGATTCTTAGTAGAATTATTGTGCAAACATTTTGTTGCATAGTGCCCGAATTCATGGAAGTGGAAGCATTTTATCTTTCTCAGTTCTTTCTTCTTGCCATTATCCTGGCCGGAGTCAGGTTTTCTCTGGGTATTTTTCCATTTTCTTTTCTTCCACTTTCCAACCAAGGAAAAATTTTCCTCATCCTTGGATTTGGATGATATTTTATCTTTGTTATTTCTCCTGAACTCTTCTTGAACCAAATTGGACCACAACCTTTCCCAATTCGATAATTTTTCCCTTCCATTCATAGAGTCCTAGTAGTTATGACAGGATTTTGGAAGCCCTAGAAGAGCTAGGCTCACCAAGTCATCTTCTGCAAAATTCACACCAACCACTCCAATCTCATCCGAACTTAAGTAAACCTGGAGAGGTATTTTGGAATAATATTATTCTTTCAGGGCCATTTTCCTATGTTCACTTCTATTTTCGAATAGCTCAGTCATTGTATTCCACATAGCAAATGGCTTCTTGTTTCCATGGATATTTAAGACCACATGGTCTCTCACACCTTCCAAAAGAATTATATTTCCCTTTGCAACATACTTATTCCATTGGGCTAATTGATGTTCATCCGACTGCTGGCATTTTGCAATGTTAGTTTTAACATATTCTAATACACCATTGTCATTGAGAATTGCTTCCATTCAATCCTTCCTGGATATGAAATTCATGCTACTGTCCAAGGCATACTCCAATCTCAGTCTGTTGAAATATAATGTACCAATTTGATAAAAAAAAATGTTGCATTGAAGCTACCAATTCAAAATTCTTGAAGAGATAAGTTTGAAATACTAGTTCTAATGCAATCTCAAGGCTTTGATACCTAGTAAAAATTTTATAGAAATTGCAACTGCTCAAGATTTCAAACTAAAAAATAGGAGACACAAATCTACTCTATTGACATGTGGAATGGAAACCACAATTTAGAACAAAATGCATAGACATGCAATAAGAAAAACCACAAATACATAGTGATTTTCAGGGGAACCCAACTGGGAAAAAAACGCTCAAGCCTCTTTGCATTAATTAGTTGAATAGAGAAACTATTATAGTTGCTACTCTAGCTCTGAGCTCAACCTACAAAAGAATAATTGTTCTCTCTGCTTAATGAGAAACTATGGCAAGCACTTATCCAATTATTTGCTTACCAAGCCTCCTATTTCCTTGTGCAAATCCTACAGAAATTAGACCCTAAAAATAGGAATCTCCTCCCAAATGATTTCGCAATTCCAAAGGATTGATATTTTGACTCATGCAACACTTGTACACTCAAAACTAGTCTAAAACTAATGTTAAATTTCCTTGTCATCTCCACTTTAACTGTGGAACTTGAATTCCTTGCATGCACTAGCTATTTTGGGCTAATTGATTAGTTAAATGACATATATTTGAGTTAGACTACTATCCCACTACACAACTGACCTTCCACTGACTCTATCAATATTTTGAGGTTGGTTACCTGAAAATAACTAAAATGGATTATTAAAATTTAGCAATCACACATGCATAACTAAACTCCAAGCCCTCTAACTTGAATTTACTGAGCTAACTGAGTGACAAGATCGATGTCACACTAGTTAACTCTCTCCAAAATGTCTTGCTACTGTGGAAATTTGATTTACTCAATTTTACTAAGGCTAAAGTCAAATTGAGCCTTTCTTGCTACATTTTTTCAATAGATGAGCAACTAGATGAAGACAAAAATGGGATCAAAAGGGAAATCCTACCACACCCCTGCGATGAAATAGGATATCATATCCTTTAAGTATATTTCATGTGAAGGAATAACATCATATCTTATCAATTTAGCCACCTTTATCAATTAATATTCCAAACTAACTTTCTTATTCATGAGAGCCTAGTTATCCCACATTTTCTCCTCCAATCCCTGAAATAGATGAGAACCAATGTGAAGGAGGTAAAAAAAAAGTATCTTCATGGTGAGCCTTGGTATTGCACCAAGAATGTTGCAACTCCCAAGGAATCCTCATCTCAAATTATCATCCTTGGGTTCGTACAAACTTCGAGGAGACAGTGCTATATGCACTACATATAGGATTCCACTCATGCCACTCTCAGTTAAGACATTACATCAAAAAGTGCTCAAATATCCTTCCTTCTACTGAATTAGAATGAAATATTGATAAAAGAACAAATGTAAAATTTCTTCTAAGTATGAAAATAGAAATTCCATTGACTCACCTTGTAAAATCCTAACTACTCAGTTCATGAAAAGATAAAGGCTAACCTAACAGAAATGAAGCTATGTTATATTGTAGAACTCATCAATTTACCTCATCTACTTGCAGAAAATAACCTAATCTAACTTGCATCATTCATCAAACTACCAATTAGAATCATAGGTACCATCTACTTAGTTCATACTTGCTCAGATATCAATAACCTACTTGTATGATAAAGAAACTAACTCTACTATGTTTTTGTAGTGAAGACAAGGAAGGTTTGGAGTGGCCTAAGATCTTTTCTTGATCATACTATCATAGTTGAAGGTCATTATACATCTATGCAAAGTCAGAGTTGTAGTGTGGGTCAAAACTGATGAAGAAAAAGGTTGTTATAGGTTTCCTACAGGATATTGCTACAAGAGGCATGTAATGCTATAGGAGGGATCCAAGTGGTTTTTAAAGGTTAAAGTGTTGGCTTGAGGGTATGGAGAGGTGAATAGTAGTTGAAGAAAATGAACAAAGGTTGGTTTTATCCCCTAGCCAAGCTCAAGACATCTCATAGGCCTCTCTTTCATTGGGATGAGTTCTCTCGGTGACCTAGACATGATAGCTTATGAAACAATATTTTTGGGACATAGCTTGGAGGTGGAAGGAGAAAGTGAAAGAGCTCAGGATGGAAGTGATAAAGGTTCCCTTCCCTACAAATAAATCAACCCTACAATCAATCACATGCATGCATCCATTTATCATTTGAAAAATGAAATAATTTATGATGGAAAATATTAGTTGAGTTTAAATGACATCTAATTCATGCAAATCAATGATCTAATCCCTAAACTAACTTCTAAAATACACAAATCAAATGTAAAATAGTACAACCAATACTAATATATTTCCAAGGAATCATAAACACAATCATTTTGGGTTGTGGTTGTGAATCCTTCCATTCATTCTCCCATAAGAGAGGTGATGTAGAGGCTACAACCACAATATTTTATAGGTTAACTTCTACTGAAATGAATGAAACTATGAACTTATTGGAATCATTAATAAACATAAGTACAAGAAGACGGACCAAAGCATCTGGGTTGGGCACAAACGAATGGTCTCAACCCATTGAAACTAACTTAGATGCATCTTAAAATAAAACTTCTCATTATCGAAAAGTGCAGGTCTAATACATCACATAAAAGTTGAAAATAATGATGTTAATACTTGGAGTTCAATAGCTACAACTAGTTGAACAAAAAATTTGAATCCTAATGAGTTCTTCCTCTAGTTTATGTATATAAAAGGGCATCTGAAGCATCTCCCTTGAAAATAGGAATGGTTCCCTCTTTGATCTCAACAATGGTGGATCTTGTCCTCCCTGATCTTCACTTGGACTAGGAGTCACTCGATTGCCAATGAACTCAAACTAGTGAGAGAGGATGTGGTGATCCAAAGCTGAGTGTAGGGAGTTAAGGAGGTAGACAACCCCCCTAGATTCTCTCATAGTTGTCTCCATTGATCCCCTACATGATAACAGCCTAAAAAATGCCTCATTTTCTTGAAATTAAACCACATTAGGCCACATACTATGTCAAACACCTTTTACTCCTCTTACTAAGCATAATATAATAAAAAATGTGAATTAATGCAAGAGAAGGGTATTTTTAATGTTGGAGGATGGAATATTAATCCTGAAAATGTACTTATTGATGGGACTCATCATCACCCCCTGTTGTATGTGATGCTCATATTCTGAGCAACTCAATCATCCATGTGTAGCTATTTCATGGCCCTGGTGGCCTCCCTGACATCCCAAGGCTCCTCAGATGATCTTCCCTCTTGGGGGTAAAAACTTGCATTCTTCTCTAATTCTATCCATTCCTTCTACTCTCCTACTTCATCTCTTCCTTATTGTAAGCCTAGAAGAAAAGGTGGACTAAGATTGAGTCCTATCCTCTTTACTTTCATCCTATGTATGATTCTCTTATATAATGGTGTTCTCTCTAAGGCATTCCTTAGCCTTTCAAGAGAGTGATATTCTTTGATTTGTAGATTGTGGGGTAAGGCATTACATCTCCTTTGGCAAGCTTGTAGGCTTTCTATTCCCATCAACCTAAATGTGTCTTCAAAGTGGAGAATGGCTTGCTCCTGGTTGGAAAGGTATTTAGGTGCTAAAGTAGCATCATTGGAGATGAGGCCATGATTACTAATGACAACCCTTGGTCTCCCTAGCTTTGCCCTGATATACAATGGTTCATTTTCTTCCTTTGTCATTAGCCTTTTCATTTCGTCAATTCTTGTCTCCTCATGAATTAGGGGAATTTTGAGGTCTAAAATGGGCCTCCTAAGGAAATTGTAAAATAATAGTGGAAATAATAAAATAAGATTAGATTACATCATCAAATTTTTTAGAAAAAAGAAAAAACAAGTTTTCCAACTCGTATTCTCAACTTATCTCCCTATGGATTTACTAAAATTTCAAGTGGAAAAACTCCTTGGTTGTAGAATTTGATTCCTCATCCAAGGAATACCCATGTTACATACTTCCAATGGACCCTTATACACGAAAATTGAGAAATACATGAAAAACCTTATTGCAATCACATTTTTTCATGTATTTCTCATTTTTCATTTAGTAGGGTCCATCGAAAGTATACAACATGGGTATTCCTTGGATGAGAAATTAAAGTTTGCATCCAGCGAGGACTCCTGCCCGAAATTTGAGTAAAACCTTAAGGAGATAAGTTGAAAAAGTAGTTTTACTATTTTATTATTTTTTAATCTTTTTATTTTTTTACTCCAAAAATGGTGAATCATCCCCCATGGTTGACATCATCATCTTGAATCCTATTGGTTCTTAAAAATTTTACTTTGGTTGTACATTTTTCTTAGAAGGTCCATTTTAAATACTAGCTCTTGTGTACATTTTTTCTGGCTTGATAGGAGTGCCTATTGTAGCTAAGGTTGCAACCACTTCCTATTCAGTGTCTTATGTTCCTTGGGGTGGAGATGTCTTCTCAGGGCTTATTATTTCTTCTCTTTTCTTCTTCTCCTCTTCTTCTTCCTTTGTCTCTGCTACATTTTTCTCTTCTGCCTTTCTTTCTTCTTCTTATCAACTTGCTGCCTCTTCCTCTTCTATCTACACCCCTTCTTCTTCCTCTGTTTTTCGCTCTCTTCCTCCAACTCTAGAGGTTGGGCTTTATCCTAGTATGATGGCCTATGTTTCTATGAAAGTATCCCTATCCATGTCTACAAATTTGTTCCATAGGACATGGATTCTTAAATGGTTCAGAGTATGCGCCACTATCAATTTGATGATGCCATGGTGATCTAAATGCTAATTTTTTCCTTACCTTACCTTCTAACTAATCTCCATGATTGACTACGTAAGAAAATGAGGGACACTAAGTCTTTGAGAAAGGGGTAATTCTTCCTTGAATCTCAAGTATTGTAGCAAACTAAAGTGGTAGGCATAAACTACACTTAATATCCCCTCACAAGATATGTATTTAAGGATATGGTAGCCTACCTCATCCCAAGGGTAAGGTAAACTTTCTCTCCTCACTCAATTTTTGTCTTCTATAGGCTTCTCTTTTGAAAAGAGGAAGTTTTCCCTAGTTGTGACACTTTCTTGTCTTCTTTGCTTCATCTCATTTCTAGAGGAAAGGTGGTTACTATGTTGATAGTTTCTAGATTAAGAGAAATTTCCAACCCTGTAGCAATAATTGTGGAACTATCTTCCTCTTGAGATTGTAACGTCGTGGAAAACTCATGGGCAAGGTCATCATCATATCCCTTTAGAAGCTCAAAGAAGTCCAACCACTGGTGGTTTATGAATATGTCAACTAGAGAAGGGTGTTGGTGAATTATCCTAGTGTCTGAAGGTTCCCTTCTATTAAATAATCCCCCCATTTCTTCTCTATTACTCCTTTCTGCTATGTAGGTGTGGAATTTCAAAAATTCAAGCAATATTAGAGGTGAAATATTGGCATAAACCATGGTGAAACTGTGGCACATTGCTTGGTGACAGTGAGGAAGAAGGGTGCTCAAATTTATATTCACCAAGCTATTTATATTATCTTAACCATAAGAACCTCCAAAAGGATCCCCTACTGATCAATTGAATGCTATATTCTCTTAATTTCATGCAGGTTGTGGCACTCTATCTACTCGATGCACTAACTCGTCCTTCCTTCACTATTTTTGGAAGGAGTGATGATGTAAATGGAGTCACACCAACACATGATATCCTTTTTTGGTTAAAATCTTGGAGCAATTTGGTGACTTGGTATTAACATGAGTCTCTTCTTTTGGATCATTGTCCCCACTAATTTTCATCATCTCTCCCTCCTCATGATTATCACCCCACTCTTTGAGGACACCAATTTTATTTGAGTTGACATTTCCACATTGCATGGGTAACTTAACTCACACTTGAGTTGACTAGTCGACGGTGGCCACATTCACTTGATACCTCCAACCTATTAAAACACATTTTTGTCATTTTTATGTAGAGGGAGGAGGTTAGGTTCACCATAACTGAGCCTAAATATGGATCGATCTAATGCAGAGGCTTGCATGTTGTAGCTAGACCATACATCATTATGAACAAGGGAGTTGATCTATTTCACTTATTTCATGTGCATGTATTCCTTTTTTATGCTTCCTTGACTATTGTTGTTGTTGTATTTACAATGGAATATTCTAATATCCAAGTTGTTATTACTAGTAGAAAGCCTCCCTGAGAATGAGGTGTCTCTTCATGGCTACAAACTGAGCTTTATCATCCCTTATGGTGGTGAAAAAACATAATATCACTGTTTGTTGTGTGGTTGTACAATCTGCTACTGGAGGGGTTTCTTCCTGTAGCAGTCCCTTGTGCTCCCATTTAAGTATTCAGTTGGCATGAGGGAGATGAGGGAGATGGTGATGAGTGATGAGGATAGGGTTGAATTATGGAGTAGTGTAGGCACTATAGAGATATAAAGTGATAACTTCCATGTTTTTTTTAAGGGAGGACAAAGTGGATAATTTTGAGAATTTTTTTGGTGAAATTAGTGGAAGGATGATGGACGAGTGATGTAAAAGTCATAGGAGGACCCACATTACCCTTTCTAAGAGTCAGGATGGTATTTTGGATCACTTTCCTCCTTAGATCTCCCTCCTGTAGCTCCACAGGCTCCTATTATAACATTACAAGACCTTCCTATAGCAGCATAGGGAGGAGGTGAATTTCAGATTTCTTGATGATGGGATGGTGGAGAGAGATATAAATGTGAATGGAGAGGATACATATGGGGTGTATGGATAGACGAATGGATGGAAGCTTGTAGGTCTTGACCTATAACCATGAAATCTATCACTGTGTACAACTGTGCAAAACAAAAGAAAGGTTAGCAAATAGGATATAAGCTCCTTCCTTTTTCTCTTTTATTTTCTCTCTTTTTTATTATTTTTTTTCTTTTTCTTGAGACACATAGGCTACCTCGGAGGAGCTTTTCAACCTGCATGCCTACCCTAGGTGACTCAAGAGAGATTTTCACCTAGGCATCTTTATTATTTTTTTCTCCTTTATTTTTCCTACTAGGCTACCTAAGACATGTTTTCAACCTAAGAGTTGACCTCAGATGCCTCATAGAGGTTTTCATCCAAGCCTCTCTTTTTTTTTTTAACAAAATTTCTAAAAGTGTAGTGGATTGGAAGCTATGAAACTCCCAATCAAATTCAATTCCTTGCTAACTGAACTGATAAATTCCTCCTTGGATAGAGGTCTTCTATATATCTTCAACTTGTAACCATTTACAAGCAAGGGGATGCCTTCCTCATCAATGGTTCTGATTTGGATAGATCCATTTTCATGACAATTTTACACTAGGTATGGGCCCAACCATATTGTAATTAACTTCCCTTTAAAATGTTTGAACCTACAATCATATAACAAGTCCAAACCCCTTCTTGAAAAGTCTTTTCTTTGATGTACTTGTCATGCCATACCTTTACAACTGTATGACTTCAGTGTGTAATAATTATTGCATTATGAACTCATCTAAGCCATTCAATTGGAGCAACCTTTCTTGTTATGTTGTGATGACATATATTTCCAAATGGGTTGCCATTTTCAAAGTGTTATATTCAAACTCAATAGAAAGAAAATCTTTCTTCCCATAGACCAAATCATATAGAGTGAATCCATTGGTGGCTTTCGAAGTGGTATTGCAGGCCTAAATGGCCTCTACTAGTCTCTTTGCCCAATCTTTCCTAATGTTGCTAACAAATTTTCCTAGGATACTCTCCAATGCTCTATTTGTGACCTCTACTAGCCCATTTTCTTGAGGATGATAGGCAAGGATGTCTTGTGCTTGATATGGTGCTGCCTCATGAGATCCTCAATCAATATTAGATGTGAACTAAGTTACTTGTTCAGTGACTACCTCCCTTGGATACCTAAACTTATGGAATATGTTCTCTCTTAAAAATTATGGCATTTTTTTCTTAGTTTCTACATTGACTGCCTTTGTGTCAACCCACTTTGTCAAGTGATCAGTGGACACAATGATGTACTTTTTTGCCATGATGACGGATCAATTGGCCCAATAAAATCCATGCCCCAGTTTTAAAATGGCTCTAAGGCCACTTGAGGTTGTAGGGGAATTTCATCCCTGTGTGTAGGTTTGCCCATTCTATTGAAAATAGCAACAAGAAATGCTAAAAATAGAAATGCTATAAATAACATTGCTATAAATAACATTGCTATAAATAACATTTCAGGTACTAGTGTTGGACATAGCAATAAGGAATGCTAAAAATAGCATTTCGAAATACATTCCAATTTTAGTTAGTCCACGAACTAAAACTGAGAATTAAAATTCGAATTTGATCTTAGCAACTGATTGAAAAATAATTAATTAATTCATCTTGAGTTAATTAGTTGGAGAAAATCAAACATGAAGTCTATGTGAAGACATGCAATAGTTATCCCTTTGATTGAGGAAGTTATCCCTTAATTAAGGAGATTAGGATGAGTTGTACTTTGAGTTGAAATTAGTTAGCTAATTTAACTGAGTTAAGTCCACTTAGATTAGTTCCAACAGTTTGTGGAACTGATTGTGAGTTCAGTTAGTTAATGCATGCATGCATGTAACTAGTATACTTCAGATAACTGAATATTCTCTCATAAATAACTCTTGCATGTTAGTTCAGTTAGAGACCCAGTTGAGATCATAGGAATGCATAATGTACTATCAATTGGAGGATTTTTCCTATGTAGGAAACTCATCCATGCAGAAGGAATTATCTCTTTCAGGATTACACAGTTACATGTGAGTTTTGGTGAGTTGTGTGAGAGGTGAATTCACACAGGTGGTAGCCAGAGGACCCTAGAGAAACTACGCAAGGAAATAGGAGGCTTGGAGGACTGGAGGAAGGCATATGTTGTGTCTATTCAGTCTATGAGTAGCATTGAGGGATTGTACTAAGAGCTGGATAGCTTGTGAGGTAAAGCTTTGTGTAATCCAGAGATATTTCCACTTGTATGATAATACAGAGATTGGGGATTTTAGTTGATACTTTCCCTAGAGTATTCTTCTGTGTTCATGTGTGATTGATTTCTCATTCTCTATTATATGTGTTCTATTTGATCTTTCTCAAAATCAATTAAGCTTCAACAATTTTGTTTGTAGAAGTAGATCAAGTATTTTTCTTTGGTATATTGCATTATTAGGTGACCTACTGTGGGAAATTATACAGGGTATCAGAGCAAACGTGATCAAAGTGGAGAACAATATACAAATAAGGGAGAAGTTCAAAGTTTGAAGTTCCTGATTATAGAATTCGAATTCTTATCCCATATAAAATTTCACCAATGGCGTTCAACGGCTTGAGACTTGAGTATGCCCTAGATGGCAGCTCGAATTATATAGCCTGGAAGGATCACATGGAAGCAGTATTAGAGTAAGACGATTTTAAGGACTTCATTGATCAAGAAGTCCACAAGCTAGCAGCTACTAATGCCCAAGAATTGGTGGAATGGAAGAAATGTGTGGCTAGAGCGAGGAGAATTCTTCTGGAGGGAGTTTGAGACCACATTATCTCGAGTCTCCATGGGAAGGAGACACCTTTCTCAATGTGTAAAACATTGAAGGATCTATATCAGAAAAATAGTGATCAAAGGAAGTTGGCAATGACAGACAAGCTTTGGAAAATCAAGTGTGAAAAGGGAAACACGATCTCTACATATCTGAAAAAGATCACCACCTCCAGGGATGAGCTTGGAAGTGTAAGAATCACGACAACTGATGATGACATGATGAGTCTTGCTCTCCTCCATCTTCCTAAGAGTTGGCATAGCTACCAAGACTCAGTAAATGGAATAGAAACTGCCAGATTGGGAACGACTGTGGTCAGATCTGATGCAGGAGGAGATCAGGAGAAGCACCAGAGATGGTTCTTCATCCAAGGAGGATGAAGAAAATTGTGCCTTAGCGAGTAAGGCAAAGAAAGGGAAGGAGAAGGATTCTCATCTCAAATCAAGTTCTTCCCATGGGGGGAAGAAGATTGACAACTTGAAAGTACGATGCTTTCATTGTCATGAAGTGGGCCATTATGCAACAAATTGCCCATTGAAGAAATCCAAGATGGGATCCAAGAAAGGATTTGAAGGTGAGGCATTGGCCTCTCAGTTCGAATTGGATTTTACCCTCATCACATCCATGGTTTCATCGATGATGGGTTGTGGTTGGTTTCTTGATAGTGGAGCCTCATTCCACATGACCGACGATAAGATTTTGTTCAATACCTTGGAGGAGAACGACCTTCAGATAATCATAGTGATGGGTAATGATGAAAAGTATAGTGTTTCAGGTGTGGGCATGGTTTCTTTTGAGAGGGAGCATGGAGCTTGCATTACCTTGATAGATGTGAAATATGTGCCAGGACTGAATAAGAACTTGGTATTGATCGTGATGCTGGAAGACAAAGGCTATGATGTAGTCTTCAGTAAGGGGAAGGTTTTCCTTAGACACATCACCACGAGATAGGTGAAGCAGACTAGTTCACGAGTCAAGAACCTGTATGCTCTTGAGGTTCAAGATGCATGCAAAGCCTTGACAAGCAAGGAAACTATTGGAGATGTGGTGGTTAAGAGGGAGAGTACATTACCTCTAAACATGCAGCGCCATAAGAAGTCTCAGACAATTATGGAGGAGTCACAATTGGTGAAGCAACTTCAGGAAGTTTTGGAGTAGCCACAACTGGAGAAGTCAAGAGGAGATCGAGTGGAGGCATCCTCTCATGCATAGACCTCCAGTAGGGGGAAATTTCGAGTCAAGTGGGCAAAGGGATCACATGCATCCATACCTCCAAGTAGGAGGTGGGGCGATGTAAAGTGATAGTCCCAAGAAGGCTGAAATAGGGGTAGGATCTTTTAGGTACCCAGCCTCTTTGATCAGACCTTGCTACGGGAGCCCTAATGATGAGTAGCAGGACTAGCTAAGTGGGTAGAGAGAGATGTAGATGGAGCAGTAGAGGAAGCTTCAACATTAGAGGATGTTTCTAGCCCAACAGGGAGGTCAGTTGGGAGATCAATAATTGAGTTGCAGTGTAGCAATGGGCAGCACGATGCAACATGATGAGAGGAGGTGCAGTGCAGATGCAGTGCTGGGAGACAGGACCAGCAATAGCACAGATGCAGCTGGAGGAATTAGTGTGATTGATGCAATTAGAGATCAAAGTGACAAAGGCTAGAGTAGTCAGATGCTGAAGAGCACAGAGGTGTATAGTTTTTCAGTCGACAGAGGCAATAACAGTCAGAGACTTTGATGACAGAGGCATCATTTTGAATCAGGTTGGATATTTTTTTTTTTCTAGAGTTGCTAGAGAAACAACACTAGGGAGAAGTGTTGCATAGAGAACATTCCAAAGGTTCAGGATCGGGTTCGAGTTGAATGCCTTTCTTGTGAGAGGGAGTGTTGAAAATGGCAACAAGAAATGCTAAAAATAGAAATGCTATAAATAGAATTTCAGGTACCATTGTTGGATATAGCAACAAGGAATGAAAAGATAGAAATGCTAAAAATAGCATTTCAGGATACATTCCAATTTTGGTTAGTCCTTGAACTAAAATTGAGAATTAAAATTTGAATTTGATCTTAGCAGCTGTTTGAAAAATAATTAATTAATTAATTCATCTTGAGTTAATTAGTTGGAGAAAATCAAACATGAAGTCTATGTGAAGACATGCAACAATTATCCCTTTAATTGAGGAAGTTATCCCTTAATTAAGGAGATCAGGATGAGTTGTACTTTGAGTTGAAATTAGTTAGCTCAGTTAACTGAGTTAAGTCCAGTTAGATTAGTTCCAATAGTTTGTGGAACTGATTGTGAGTTCAGTTAGTTAATGCATGCATGCATGTAACTAGTGTACTTTAGATAACTGAATATTGTCTCATAAATAACTCATGCATATCACTTCAGTCAGAGACCTAGTTGAGATCAGAGGAAGGGACAATATACTATCAGTTGGAGGATTTTTCCTATATAGGAAGCTCATCCATGCAGAAGGAATTATCTCCTTCAAGATTATGCAATTACTTTTGAGTTTTGGTGAGTTGTGTGAGAGGTGAATTCACATAGGTGGCAGCCAAAGGACCTAGGAGTAACTGCGCAAGGAGATGGGAGGCTCAAAGGACTAGAGGAAGGCATATGTTGTGTCTATTCAGTCTATGAGCAACATTGAGGGATTGTACTAAGAGCTGGATAGTTTGTGAGCTAAAGCTTTGTGTAATCTAGAGATATTTCCACTTGTATGATAATACAGAGATTAGGGTTTTTAGCTGAGGCTTTCCCCAGAGTATTCTTCTGTGTTCATGTGTGATTGATTTCTCATTCTCTGTTATATGTGTTCTATTTGATCTTGCTCAAATTCGATTAAGCTTCCGCAAGTTTGTTTGGAGAAGTAGATCAAGTATTTTTCTTCAGTATATTGCATTATCAAGTGATCTACAGTGGGAAATTCTACACATTCTTTTGCACTAATCACATCTAATGGTAGATCTACTTGCATCTTGATGTAAGGTGGGCTAATAGTATCCAGTTTGTAAAACTTTAAATTATATCCTTTTTTGCAGTAAAATGACCTCCATAAGGACCATCATGACATTCTGGGAGGATTTCAAAGACCCACTCCTCTCTTACACATATCCTCAAGATTTGATCTGGTCCCAATCTAAAAAGATTGCCATTAGTCCAAGTGAAAGGGAAGATTTTCCTTACAATATTGTTTTTCTCCCTGGGTGAAGGATTAGGAGGGAACCTCCCAGTAACCAAGTAATTTTCTATGTCAACAAACCAAGGAGAAAGAACTGATATACAAAAGAGGTGCTCATCTGGAGTTTGATCATCCACCATCTCTTTATTAACTCCAAGCAAGGTTAACCTGGACAAAAAATCTACAACCACATTTTATTTTCCTATTTTGTCAATGACAGTCAAATCAAACTATTGTAGCAACAACAACTACCTAATTATCCTAGCATTAAGATTAGGCTTGTTCATCAAATATTTAATAGTTGCATGATTAGTATGAATAAAAGTTTGGTACCCAATGATGTAGTGCCTAAATTTGTTTAAATACTGTACGACAACTAAGCACTCTCTTTCAATGATAGTGTAATTTAGCTCAACTTTAGAAAAAATCTTAGTAATGAAGTAAATGGAATAAAGAAACTTATCTTCTACTTGTCCAAAGGCTTCCCCCACAACCTTGTATGATGCATCAATATGGATATGGAAAGGAAATTCCTAGATGGGACCTCTCAGGATGGATGTAATAGACAAATTTTCTTTCAACACTTCAAGGGTCTCTTGAAAATTGTTGGTCCAACATAAGTCTGCATCTTTGGCCTGTAAACCAAATAAAGGTAAAGCAACTTTAGTAAAGTCTTGGATGAATCTCCTATAATACCCTACTAGTCCCAAGAAGCTCCTGACATCTGTTTGCTTTTGAGGGGTAGGAACCCTTTCGATGATAGAAATTTTATTTGGGTCCACCTGTATCCCTTTCTTGGAGATGGAATGGCCAATGACAGTCCCATCATTAATCAAGAACTCACATTTCTTAAGGCTTAGAGAGAGATTCATTTGAATGCAATTTTTCAAAACCTTGCATGGATTGGAGAGAGATTCATGGAAGTCACATCCATAAGGAGTGAAACAATCCATGTACATTTGCACATAATCATGAACCAATTCAAAAAAAATACTTAAAATTGGCCTCTGGAAAGTAGCAGGGGCATTACACAAACCAAATGGAAGGACTTTATAAGCAAAGTACCCCAAGGACATGTGAATGTGGCCCTGTCTTGGTCTTCGAGGCTAATCTAGATTTGATTGTATCCACTAAATCCATCCAGGAAGGAGAATAATTTCTTACCTATAAGGCCATCTAGGACTTGGTCAATTAAGGGAAAGGGAAAATGGTCCTTATTTGTGGCCTTGTTGAGCTCCCTCTAATCCACACAGATCATCCACTTCCCATTCTCCTTCGAAACTAACAATAGCGATGATACGCACTCATTATCTGAAATAGGGTATATGAACCATGCATCTAGCAGTTTTTGCAGTTCTTTCCTTCACAATATCCTTAAGAGTTGGTTCATCCTCCTCTAGGGTTTTCACATAGGTTTTCATCCCTCATTGATGTAAATCTGGCGGGTATATACTGAGGGATGCACACCTTTAATTTCCTTATAGTCCCAAGAAAAAACATCTAGGTGTTGCCTGAGCATTGTGCATAATTGTTCTTCCTATTTGGCTAAGAGAGAAGTGTTGATCTTTAAGGTTTTATAGGGGCCAAACTCTACAATGCTGACATGGTCTAAACTTTAGCCTATAGGGCATAAGTCAGCCCAAGGATTACTCTAAGTTCGAATTGGATCCAAGGAAGGATATGAAGGTGAGGCATTGACCTCTCAGTTTGAATTGGATTTTACCCTCATCACATGCATGGTTTCAACAATGATAGGTTGTGTTTGGTTTCTTGACAGTGGTGCCACATTCCACATGACCGGAAATAAGAGTTTGTTTAGTACCTTGGAGGAGAAATACCTTCAGATACTCATAGCAATGGGTAATGATGAAAAGTATAGTGTTTTAGGTGTGGGCACAGTTTCTTTTGAGAGGGAGCATGGAGCTCGCATTACCTTGATAGATGTGAAGTATATGCCAGGACTGAAGAAGAACTTGGTATCAATCACAATGCTGGAAGACAAAGGATATGATGTAGTCTTCAATAAGGGAATGGTTTTCCTTAGACACATCACCATGAGATAGGTCAAGTAGATCGGTTCACGAGTCAAGAACCTGTATGCTCTTGAGGTTCAAGATGCATGCAAAGTGTTGAGGAGCAAGACAACTGTTGGAGACTTTGTGGTTGAGAGGGAGAGTACATTACCTCTCAACATGCAACACCAAAAGAAGTCTCAGAAAATTGTGGAGGAGCCACAATTAGTGAAGTAGCTTTAGTAGGTTGTGGAGTAGCCACAACTAGAGAATCCGAGAGGACATCAAGTGGAGGCATCCACTCATGCAGAGACCTCCAGTAGGGGGAAATTTCCAGCCAAGTGGGTAGAGGGATCACATGCATCCATACCTCCAGGTAGGATGTGGGGCTATGTAGAGTGACAGTCAGAAGAAGGCTGAAATAGGGGTAGGATCTTTGAGGTACCCAACCTCTTTGATTATACGTTGCTATGGGAGCCCCGACAAGGAGTAGCAGGACTGGCTGAGTGGGTAGAGAGAGATGTGGATGGAGTGATAGAGGAAGCTTCAGTATTAGAGGATGTTTCTAGCCCAATAGGGAGGTCAGTTGGGAGATCAGTTAGTTATTTCTCGATAACTGATTTGCAGTGCAACAGTGGGTAGCACGATGCAACATGATGAGAGGAGGTGCGGTGCGGATGGAGTGTTGGGAGACAAGACCAGCAGCAACAAGGATGCAACTGGAGGAATTAGTGCGATTGATGCAGATAAAGATCAAAGTGATAGAGGCTAGAGGAGTCAAATTATGAAGAGCACAGAGGTGCAGAGTTTTTCGGTCGACAGAGGCAATAACAATCAGAGACTTTGATGATAGAGGCATCATTCTAATTCAGGTTGGATTTTTTTTTTTTTTCTAAAGTTGTTGGAGCAACAACACTAGGGAGAAGTGTTGCATGCAAAACATTCCAAAGGTTTAGGATCAGGTTTGAGTTGAATGCCTTTCTTATTGAGAGGGAGTGTTGAAAATAACAACAAGAAATGCTAAAAATAGCATTTTGGGAAACATTCCAATTTTAGTTAGTTCCTGAACTAAAATTGAGAATTAAAATTGGAATTTGATCTTAGCAGTTGTTTGAAAAATAATTAATTAATTCATCTTGAGTTAATTAGTTGGAGAAAATCAAACATAAAGTCTATGTGAAGAAATGCAATAGTTATCCCTTTGATTGAGGAAGTTATCCCTTAATTAAGGAGATCAGGATGAGTTGTACTTTGAGTTGAAATAGTTATCTCATTTAACTGAGTTAAGTCCAGTTACATTAGTTCCAAAATTTTGTGGAACTAATTGTGAGTTCAGTTAGTTAATGAATGCATAGCATGTAACTAGTGTACTTTAGATAACTGAATATTTTCTCATAAATAACTCACACATGTCACTTCAGTCAGAGACCCAGTTGAGATCAGAGGAAGGGACATTGTACTATCAATTGGAGGATTTTTCCTATGTAGGAAACTCGTCCATGTAGAAGGAATTATCTCCTTCAGGATTACGCAATTACGTTTACGCTTTGGTGAGTTGTGTGAGAGGCGAATTCACACAGGATGCAGCGAAAGGACCCAGGAGAAATTGCGCAAGGAAATAGGAGGCTTGGAGGACTAGAGGAAGGCATATGTTGTGTCTATTCAGTCTATGAGCAGCATTGAGGGATTGCACTGAGAGTTGGATAGCTTGTGAGCTAAAGCTTTGTTTAATCTGGAGATATTCCACTTGTATGATAATACAGAGATCAAGGTTTTTAGTTGAGGATTTCCCCAGAGTATTTCTCTACGTTCATGTGTGATTGATTTCTCATTCTCTGTTATATGTGTTCTATTTGAACTTGCTCAAAATTGATTAAGCTTCCTTAAGTTTTTTTTGTAGAAGTAGATGAAGTATTTTTCTTTAGTATATTGCATTATCAGTTGATCTATAGTGGGAAATTCTACACATTGTTTTGCACTAATCACATCTAGTGGTAGATCTACTTGCATCTTGATGTAAGCTGGGCCAATAGTAACCAGTCTATAAAACTTTAAATTATATCCTTTTTGCAGCAAAATGACCTCCACAAGGACCATCATGACATTCTAAGAGGATTTCAAAGACCTCCTCCTCTCTTACACATATCCTCAAGATTTAATCTGGTTCCAATCTAAAAAGATTACCGCCAATCCAAGTGAAAAGGGAGATTTTCCTTACAATATTGCTTTTCTCCCTTGGTGAAATATTAGGAGGAAACCTCCCAGTAATCAAGTAGTTTTCTATGTCAGCAAACTAGGGAGAAAGAACCGATATAGAAAAGAGGTGCTCATCTGGAGGTTGATCATCCACCATCTCTTCATTACCTCCAAGCAAGGTTAACCTAGACATAAAAGCTACAACCACATTTTATTTTCCTAGTTTGTCAATGATAGTCAAATCAAACTATAGTAGCAATAACAACCACCTAATTATCCTAGCATTAACATCAAGCTTGTTCATCAAATATTTAATAGTTGCAGGATCAGTATGAACAAAAGTTTGCTACCTAATGATATAGTGCCTAAATTTGTTTAAAGAATGTATGACAACTATGTGCTCTTTTTTAGTGATAGTGTAATTCAGCTCAACTTTAGAAAAAAATCTTACCAATGAAGTAAATGGAATAAGGAAACTTATCTTATATTTTTCCAAAAGCTCCCCCCACAACCTTGTATGATGCATCAGTATGGATATGGAAAGGCAATTCCTATTTGGGACCTCTTAGGATGGAAGTAATAGTCAATTTTTCTTTCAAAAATTCAGGGGTTTCTTGACAACTGTTGGTCCAACATAAATCTGAATCTTTGGTCTGTAAACCAAATAAAGGTAAAGACACTTTACTAAATTCTTGGATGAATCTCCTATAATACCCTACTAGTCCTAAGAAGCTCCTGACATCTGTTTGCTTTTGAGGGGTAGGAACCTTTTGGATGATATCAATTTAGTTTGGGTCCACCTATATCCCTTTCTTGGAGATGGAATGGCCAAGGACAGTCCCCTCATTAATCAAGAACTCACATTTCTTAGGGCTTAGAGAGGGATTCAATTGAATGCATTTTTTCAAGACCTTGCATGGATTGGAGAGAGATTCATGGAAGTCACATCCATAGGGAGTGAAACAATCCATGTACATTTCCACATAACCATGAACCAATTCAACAAAAATACTCAAAATTGGCCTCTGGAAAGTAGCAGGGACATTATACAAACCAAATGGAAGAACTCTATAAGCAAAGTACTCCAAGGACATGTGAATGTGGTCTTGTCTTAGTCTTTGGGGCTAATCTGGATTTGATTGTATCCATTAAATCCATCCAGGAAGGAGGATAATTTCTTCCCTGTAAGGCCATCTAGGATTTGGTCAATTAAGGGCAAGGGAAAATGGTCCTTATTTATGGCCCTGTTGAGCTCCCTTTAATCAATATAAATCATCCACTTCCCATTCTTCTTAGGAACTAACAAAAGCGATGATACCCACTCACTATATGAAATAGGGTATATGAACCTTGCATCTAGCATTTTTTGTAGTTCTTCCTTCACAATATCCTTAAGAGCTAGTTCATCCTCCTCTGGGGTTTGTACACAGGTTTTCATCCCTCATTGATGTAAATATGGTGGGTATATACTGAGGGATGCACACCTTTAATTTCCTTATAGTCCTAAGAAAAAGAATCCAGGTGTTTCCTAAGCATTGTGAATAATTTTTCTTCCTATTTGGCTAAGAGACAAGTGTTGATCTTTAAGGTTGTAGACACTCTACAATGTTGACATGGTCTAGAGTTTAGTGAATAGGGCATACGTCAACCTAAGGATTACTCTCATATCCTTTCATTGACTCATCAATGGATATGGGTGTGGGAGGTTGATTCTGAAGGATGTGCTCAATGAGATCATCTTCATTAGGTTTCCCCCCTCTTTTAGTGATTTCCAGAGTGCATATTGGGTGAGGGATGGTGTGATATAGTTCATGTTCTTCCTCCTCTTCTAGCCACAAGGGTAAGTCATGCTCAATGGAAGGTTGAGTAGGAGGATAAACTACCAATTTTTTAGATAAATTTCCATTGTTAATGGTCATGTTCCTAGCCCTACAACTAATGTAAGCATTAGTAGTGGCTAACCATAACATTCCCAAGATGAGAGGATGGCCATTGAACTTGGTTTTGGGTTGGAGAACTAGGAAAATAGTAGGATAATCCTAAGAGTTAATGGAGACCATAACATCTTTAACAACTCCCTCAGGAGCTACTATGGATCCATCTATAAGCTGCAACATTGTGGTGGTATTTGATGAACCTCGGTATTGTAACAAGCTTGCTGCAATTCCCGAGGCTACCAACTCTAATTATCAACCTAGGGTTCATACAAACTTAAGAAGTATTGTCATTATATGTGCAACATACAATGTGTCCTTCCTTTGTTGTCATGATGTAATGGAGTGCATGGAATGAAATCAAATCCTAAACTAATTGCAGGAAATGTACTGCTTGAAATGGAAATCCTAACCTACTACAAGAAATAAAGTACAAGGAAACAAACGTATTCTAATTGCATAAAGATCATGAATTAAATGTAAAAGAAACCTAACTTAACCCTATTTATCACATTTGATAATTTAAACTAACTGAGCATGGAATCTAATCTAGGGAGTATTAACTGTTGCATGCATGTGCTAATTAAGAAATAAAAAGAACTAATTTTCTTTATCTTTTCATTTTATAAATGCAAATGCTAATCTTTCCTTGTTCTTTGGTAGTGGAGACAGGTGTGGAGGAAGAGGGGTACAATGGTTTTGATGGCTTGGAGGTCAAGTAGAGGCCTAATCCTAGCTTAAATGATGTTTTTTCTCAATTCAGGCTCAAAACAGGCTACTACAAGATTTCCTACAGAATGTCTACAAGATGTACTAGTTCCTAAAGGATGTCAACATGATCCCCTGTTTTATTACAAACAATAGGCCGAAAGCTTAGGAAGTGGTCTAGAAGGTGGAATGGAGCTTGGGAAAGGTGTATAATGGAAGAATAAGGCATGGAGGTTGTGGACACTACCCAAAACTCAAGCAAAAGCTTCAATATGGGTAGATTTTCTCAATGGAAATGGCAATTTTTTCTTATAAAACAAGAATTCGAATTGAGATTTTAGTGGATTTTGGTGACATGGGTGGATGAGGCTTGTGTTATAGACATATTTGGGCACTTCAACCCCAATCTTATATGTCGATAAACTATGGCTCATCAACCCCTAAAAGAGTAGTCCTCAAGGAACATGGTCATCTGATTACATCATTTCCCGAAAGTTCCACCTGAAAAACCATCCAGAAATGGCCCAAATTGAACCATACTGACTGCTACACTAACCAAGTGCGATGCATACTAAGTGGTACACTGCTAAGGTGTGATTCATACTGATTAGGCCTTCTGTAGGGTGCGATGAGTGAGGATGGACAAATTTTCGAGACAGTTTGCTAAGTGGATGCTCATGGAATCTTCTAGAAAATTCTCTTATTGCACTTGCCTCTTTGAATTTGCCCAGGGATGAGTAAGAGATCCAAGAAATCTCGAAGTGGAACCAATTGTAATTAGTGGATTGACACTAATCAAAACCCTAGAGATGACTCACACCCTTGTACACATCTATAAATGGATCCCTCATCTAAGAGATCCAGAGGCTGAAATATTGTAAATTGAAAGGAAGTGTTGATAGTTTGTATTTGAGGAAAAGAGCATTGTATTTTTGGTGTGATCTTACTATTTCATGGGGTGAAGAGGGACTAATGCTGGGAGGATGATGCTGGATTAGACAAATGGGTTGTAATTCTCTCTTCTATTTAATAAAGTTCTTCAAGTTTCTTCCATATGATTGTGCAATTGTGAATGTTATCATTTGTGAATGCTATTGTATGTTCATTATATATCTAATTATGTAGTTTTTATGTTACAATAGATCAAGATGCTTTTATGGTTCTTTTCTATTGTGTTTCTATAGGTACTCTTCAAGTGTGATAAGTACGGAGAGGAGTTGCAAGCTTTGTCAAGGGGGAGAAAGATCAAGCCAAGGATTAAGCGGAAGTTGCAGGTTGGTCCTCTCATCTTTCTCTTATATATTGTGTATAGAATAAATCATTGAATTACTTTAAACTATTGTTTCTAGGGTAGCCGCCAAACCCGGAGAGCTAGTCGATCGAAAAGACACTAGTTTTCCGAGAAACAGCTTGGATGAGGTGAATGAGATGAGGTCTCCCCACAATGTAGAAGCTCCTGCAACAACACACATTATTTTCTGCATCTATCCACAAATTCATCTATACATGGGAAATATTTATTAAATAACGGAAAATTACTAATTTAAAAATCAGAAATTTGAGAACTAGTGAGCTAGTAAATCTATCAAATTCCTAAATTAATCAAGTAAAAATGAAATGGGGTAAATTTTATTATTAAATATAATTTTGTTTTGATCTAGTGCAAGTGGAACCAACTTGATTGAATCTTTTTAGCATGCTCTAAAAAATAGCATAAATTTAATGTTCTTCGCCACAAAGAAGTTCGAGAAATCTAGATTTGGGAATAAGAAAACTAATCCAAATAGCTCAATGATCACTATGACCTTCCAAAGATTTTTGAAGGATGAAATGATACTTGTGATCCTGAAAAAGAACCTACACCAACCATTTAACCCAATCTTACAACCAGAAATCATTAATATTAAATGTAGAAATAGAAAGAAACAAGAACAAGAGATGCATGTGAATAAGAAGTGAAAAGAATAAAAACAAATGATGAAAAAGGGCTATCAGCTCTTGGGATGGCCAAGCCCAAGGAAAATTAGGGTCCTATGGTGGAGAAAAAATTTTAGAAGCTAAACATGACACTAATCTTCATTTTTTTCATCAATACAATTACATCCCTGCAGGAAAATACAATGGAGCTGCAAAAATATGAGTTCTCTCCATAAGAAAACTAATAAAAATCCACCCCTAGAGGAAAACTCGACTTGGTACTTATAAAAAATGATTAGGAATCATTCCCCATGAAAGGAGGAATATTTCCCCACCAAAATCCTTTAATTAGTGGATCTGGTTCCCAATACTAGGAATCTGCATTAAATGGCAATGAGCACATTCCTAGATTTTCTCAATCATTGGAATTCCACAATCTGGGCCATAATTCAAATATATCTTATTGATTTATTATTTAATATTGATTCTCTTGTAGTAGAGAGCAACTCCCTAAATTTTCTCCTCCAAATCTTCATAATCTGCCCAATATTCTCATAATATTCCACACAAATAAATAATATTAGGCACAAATATGCAATTATTCATAAACCTTCATATTTAATATATTAAAGTTAAAAATAAATTATATAATGCAAAAAAAGAGGTTTAATGTTCTGAAGGATGGTCATATGGGCCTTAGTTTATGTTTAATTCAAAGGCATGGGCCTTAATTTATGAATAATTTAAAGGCCCATCAATATTTCTCAAAGCTCCTTGGAGTTTTCACTTTAAGATGGTTTCCTTAGTCATCAAATTGATGGTAGCCCTAAGATCAATCAAGGTGTTAGGGACTTGTTGGAGGCTCGAAAATTGTTGCCTCAATAAGGGGGATAACCACCCAGTCCGAACCTTGAGACAACTCCTATTCCGTTTGGAATAGTGGCTTCGACTGGGGATGATGGGACCAGTTTCCTAATCTATTTTTATGCTTTTGCTAACGGGATGATTTTTTGAGATTTTTGGGGTAATACTTAGCCTCAAAATAATCTAATTTAACTAATAATCATGTGCAGTTTGTCCTATTCAAAAATATTTTTCTAACTATGACTATCCCGAGAGTAACATGATATATGCGATCTAAAATGATATCTGAAAGAAATTGATAATAAAGATAATTCAATTACAATAAGAAGTGAATCTATTTAACAATGATTGTTTCATATAAACAGTTAGCCGAAATGATATGAGAGATATATTGCATAAAAATCATTCATGTGTTTAGCATAAACTATGAATCATCATCACACAATACTGCAATAATGACAATAAAAAATTCAAACGTTCATACATAAATAACTTGAATATAATGTATTTCTTGATGCATAAGTAAAAAGAATTAAGAGATAAAAGCACCATTTATAATACGTTCTACTCATGTGCTCCTGCAATATTGATCTACTTTCAAATCATCCAACATCATCTAAGAGTATAGAAGTGCAATTTCAGTAGAAGATGTCAAATTCAAGTAGAAAATAAATATTGTTCCATTAATTTCACCATAATTTCGTCAAAGGGACAGAAGTGCATGTTTTGAAGAATTTTTCTGATAAAATTCCTAGACCCCTCTCTAAATGAATGAGAGGGGTTTAAATACTAACTTATGAAACTAAAAATAGATTATTACAAAAAAAATTGAGGAGGTTTAAATGATTTGCTTCAATTTAAGAAAAATAAAACAAAAATAGAAATGTGCATAATAACTAATCCTACATTCGATATTTCAGATCACAAATATCTAGCATGGTCTTGAGGAGTGTAGGTTTGCCCACTTCAACTTTCAGTTGTCCTGTAAACATGGCATTGATGAGCGCTGGCAACATTTTCACGGTAGAAACAATTAGGCATTTCAAGGTCATACACTGGCTGTGCGATTTTACTAGATATTGCCAATATGCCTCCCATTTTAACTTGGCCACTTGCCTAATTGCTTATGTTCTTTCTTCTGCTACCTATTTCCAATCTGTAGTTCAAGTTGTTTTTCATTCGGAAGATAACCAGGAGTGGTCTCTACCACAAGATTATCACTATGAAAATTTTTGTTTACACTTTCAATGACGTTGTTTGCCACTACCGCTGCATGCTATGTTGCCTGTTCTGCCTCTTTGAGCCGAGAACCCAAACTTGCAAATAATATCTCCTTATGTGATTCATCCAATTTGGGCATGTCAACTCTTCTCCCATTCTCAGAATTTTTCCAAGTTATGAAATTTGAAACCTTTTTAATAATTTCATCATATTCAAGTCGCATTTCCACAACTTGGCTTGTTGACTTGTCACTTATTTCGCAGTGAGAGTTCCACTACGAGATTTTTTGGAATAACAATTCCTTTTGGTGTGTGAGCTGGGAGTTGGGGTTGAGTGCTTCGATGAAAAACTGATTGATTTTTGGGTCGTCCTTATGCAGATCTATTATGCTCTATATCTGTGCCTCCTTACCTACCAAGGTGCTTTGATGTCCTATTTGCATTTGTTGGAACTCCTGCTATAGCTTAGCCAATTGTATTTCTGCTTGTTGGTTGGTTTTGGCTTGTTGTAACTACTTTTCTAGTGACAAATTTTGTTTTCTTTTTCTTTAAGCAACATTTGTACTTTTGTTTCTTTGTCAATGGTTGCCATAGTGTATGCACCTGCAAACTACGAGAGCCTGATTAGGTTGGCGGATGTGTCGGTGGATGGGCCTTTTCAGAGGACATCCATCGACTCATTGTCTGGAGTGGTAGCAGTTGTGGATTCCAATTTTGTTTTCTTTCTCTGTCTCTTAACAATGGCCTTATGCTGTGGGCTATAAAACACATCAATAGGGGGAATTTCTTCTATTCTTAAAACAATTCCAGAGGTGGGGATAACAAGAATGTGTTCTATTTCTTGAGTATTCAAAATTCCCCATGTTATAGTTTCTGGAGTTGTTTCTTGATGTCTCATTTGTGTCTCTAGTGCGTGTTCCTCTGTGTTGAGTTTTTTGTTGAAATTATCCCACTCCTCTTCCAAATCAATTACCTGAGGCTTTATCAGCTGTATAGAGAGAGTATGGGTTTCAGTTTGCTTGATGGTTGAAGTATGCTCATTTGTCTTTGCTGTAGACTGGGTTGTATCTTGGATTGATTCCTTGCTCCTTCTTTTCTTATTTTCTAAAGACTTCTCAGATCCCTTTCTAGAATTGATTTTAGATTTTTCCTGAGAGTCACCATCTATGCTTACATTGGGAGTGGGCTCCTTTTTGGTTCAATTAACAAACGGTCCAATGAGACCTTTGATAATCTCTTTTCTCTGTAGCTATAAAATGTTTCAAGACCCTCTCAATAAAAAAGTATCTGTGCCATATGCTTCACTTCTCTAAGAAAACATCATCAAATGGATCCTTCTCATGGCTAAATATTTTTACTTTGACCATAATGGTGAAATCCTTGATAATACCGAATGGTTCGTATTGTTTTCTGGGGAACTTAGGTAATCGTAGAGACAACATATTATCTACTTCCCTAAATGCATGTCTAAGGTCATGTAATGCAAACACTCCACATGACACAGGAAATTGAGGCTAATTGGCCTTCTTTGACTCCTTCAATGCTTTGCTTATCCCTCCTTCACTGCATGTCAGATAGGCTATCTCTCTAGCCATTAATTTATCTGGGACAAAGAAAGGGAGGACATGGGGAGAGGTGATGTTGCCAAATACTCTGATGTATGTAAATGTCTCTTCCCCGAACCATCAGGCTACTAGGAGGATGTCTATCTCGGCCTCTTGGGAGAATCTGGGGGCATCTCGGTTATAAACTCGTTTATGGATAAGAAGCATAACCCCGTGACAAATCTTGAAAAAATGTGGTTCAAAATTGGATTCCCACATGTCTTTGTGGTGGATGTGAATAGGAAGTGGATCTTGAATAGTCCACTTCCATCTCATAAGAGGGAATTTAGAAACAAAACAAATAGCATCCATTACCTAAGCACACATGAAAAATGGAGGGTAAACCCTCGAAGCAATACTCCTTTACCTTCTATACTCTATAATTGCTTTAGCTAAATTATTAGATAGGATTTGTGCCCAATATGTTATTGTTGCATTAATGGTTGCATCTATTAAGGGAAACCATTCTGAGGAGAATTTTTTATTTTCGGGTTTTCCGAATAGTCTACAGAGCATAGCTACATAAAAACAGAAAGGGGAACAAACAGATGCGGTGGCATACATATTGTTTCTGTATTTCTTGATTCTTTCTTCATTATTTAACCAATTCCTTGTGCATTCTACTAGGTCCTCATTTTCTTTGACGAATTTCTCAACAAATTGCCTGTTGTAGGTAACCTGTGGCTCCAATAGGTGGTACATAAGCCTTAGGTTATCTAAAGTGAAAGACCTGTTATGTTCCTATACCAATAGGTGTCATATTTCATGATTGACTTGATAATCTCTGTAATATGTTTATACCTTTTCTTTTTGTAAAGGTATTCCATATTTTCAAAAAAATCAAAAAATTTAAAAAAATGTAAAGAGGGTATACCCTAAAAGAAAAATCAAAGGGTGAAAAGAATAAGATGGTTAAAAAGAAAATGAAAGAAATGAACTCCAAACAAAGAAAAAACAGGAAAGTGTGCAAGTCTAAATGTCACTACTTTTTCATTTTCTGGAATAAACAATTGTGTGCAGCTTGTCACTTATGCCACAATTCATGAATAGCCAAACAACTTAATTTTGGCTAATTCACATTTTTATTTCATGTTTTAGAGATAGTGAATAAATATATGACCAAACAGTGTAAACTTGGCAGATAAGTAGATAGGTAGAGTAAATAAAAAAGAGCTTAACAGTGTAATTTGAGCTCTTGGATGTAATAAGTGAAGACTTAGGTAGGCTTGCCATGTAAAAGAAAAAGAAGATTGATAAGAGTTTCCCAATCTAAGTGCACCCAAATAAAGAAGGAAAAAATGTCAGGCTAAAGTAGGTAGGGTAGGTAGATGGTGTTGTAGAATCACTTGTGATGAATAATGTCTCTAAATGTGTTAATTTTTACTTTTACCACAAGTGCAAGGCATAAATTACACTTGATGCAGTTCAAGCAAGACAAGGTCAAATAACTAACTTCCATTCAAATTTTTCCCTAAATATTTTACTAATTCCCCCTAAAGTATTAAGGTCTTTGAAAATTAAAGGGGCTCAGAGCATTTCTCTAACTTCTGGAGGGACCGAAGCCTCGGCCCAATAATTAAAAAAAAACCTAAGTACTTAGTATCATCCATAAACCATTCATTTCATTTCTTAAAGTTTTTCCTAGGTAAAATCCTATTTTACTTAGGAATAATGCACAATATCACCTAAAAAACCCACTTTTATCTTTAGCCTAAGTTTAAATATATACATGAAATGTTTTAACTTGGCGCTTTTACACTTCATAGTCATATTAACTATTAACCCATATTATATAACTCCCAAATAAAAGTTCTACCCCTTCCCGTATTATTTAAATATTAAACATTCCTAACATTTTATATATCCTGCCCCCAGTTGAATACAACCATAATCAGCGCCTAAAAAAGGATTAGTGAGTTAATCCGTAATTCATTAAGAACCTTAATTCCTCGCCACACAAAAGGGATTAGTTAACCATCTTGGTTAATTAATAACCTAACTATCCATTCACAAATCACTCCAATATGGTTTATTAATTTGTTAAATGTATCGGGCCCACCAAAACTAAAGTCCCATCATACCTCACTTCTCGTCTAACGCATGATCACTCCCCCATCATTCGACGGTCATCGCTGATTCACTCTCCCTTGGTTACCGCGCTTTAATGCGCAATCACCAGGTGGTTTTCTGCCCGTACCTCCGCCATGTGTCGTGCATTCGATGTGATCGCTCACTCTCCGCCCGATACCGCTTAAGTCCGAAAATGGTGTGATCTTGTACTGCTTACCGCTCTCCACAAAGTGACAAAACATCATTTCCCCACCTACGTCAGTCGCATGATAATCAAAATATCCCCACCAACCTTGATTTTCTTAAATAAAACGAAGAAAAGGTCATTTTCACTGTTATACACTACAACCCGTGCTCCCATGCAAAACAACATCCAAGTCAACTGTTCGAGTTTTCAGACCACCACCCAGTTAAGAAAATTGTAGCGACGCAACCCAGAACTTGTTATCCTTCCATCTTGGCACTGCTCACTTCCTTAATATAGGTATTTATCCAATTTACACTCAAACCCTATAATTTTGGTTTTCTACTAAAAACTTCTCCAATAAAGGGGCAAATTCAGTTCTAATCCAAGTCTGTGTCCGCCCTATAAAGTCCTCACCCTGTTGTCTTACCTATTTTCCACAAAATTCCCCCAATTCCATTTTTGAATTCACAAGAACCAAATATGGAAACCCCTATAGCCCTTAATGTAGCACCCATGAACACTCCCCACAAAGACTTAGATTATCTACCTCTGGCCGATAAAGATTTTTAGATAAAAGACCTATTTGGTGATAAAAACCATCTTCAGGTTTTTTGCCAAGCCAGAGATAGTTATTTGAATAAGTCTGACATTTTTGGACTATGGGAATCTAACCTTCCCATGTATTTCCTCCCTTCAGACCATGTTTTCCTAGACATAATTCATCAATGTTGTGCTAATTATGATCCTAACCATAGAGTTGTTATGTCCCCAAGCCAAAGAGTCCTTTTTCCCATAACTTCTCAATCCATCAATGAAATGTTGCAGTTCCACTCCAATCAGCCTTTCACTTCTATTTCCATGACATATTTACTTGAAAAAACATCTAAGTTGTCCAAATTAGAAGTGAGCCATATTACTCAAACCTTCATGTTACCAAAGCACTAGCCCAAAGGTCCACCTCCTTATCTGTAGACTTTCTTCACTGAAACTAGAAGACTCATTGTTGATATGATATCCCTGATTATGGGATTTAACTCTAGTGAATATGTTGATGATATCACCCTAGTGTTACTATCAATCTTTACTCCAGGACAGCCCCCTGCTGTTAGATATGACTATGCTTCCTATATTGCCAACAAAGTCCATGACCAATTCTTGAATTTGGAAAGGGAATGAGTTTTCAGATACACCTATTTCATATACCATCTTATGTTATATTATCAGTTAGATAACTTTCCTTTCCCTATCAAGAAACTTGACACCAAAGGAAATCCAAGGTCTATTATCTTTTGGAGTCCAATCTTTCATAATACCAGTGAGTCCCCTTACACTTATAGCGAGTTCATTGACCTATTTGTACATTCAGCAACCACTCTGTTAACATGAGTTTCCCCTCCTAGGATCAATGGTGACATGAAGAAAATTTTCCAGTTCTCTAAGTAGTACAGGATAGGTGACTGGTATCTATACAAAAATCACATAGAAATCAGGATGTATGGGTGTGGAGTTTTCCCTTTTAAGTTACCCAAGTATGTTCCCATGAGATTATTTGCATTGGATTATTTCATGCAGATCATAAATGCAGATTTAGTCCATTTTTGTGGTGCCAAGAAGAAAGGTCAGCTAAGAATTAAGAACCAGCTAGGCCCTTTTGTCATCAACACCAGGGATGCATGGAAAGAACCTGAAATTTTTTTAGAAGATCACCTTAGATTACAAAAGTGTTTTAGGTGGGTATCATATGACCCCAACAGCTTTATATGTGACAGAAGGATGAAGAACATGTTATCCCCATATATTCACCAGAGGATCCCACAAATTGAGCACTTTGCAAACTTGGATGAGTGGATAGAGGGGACCCTAGTAGAAGATGTTAGTGAGCAAGTCAATATAGAAAATGCTATGAGAGATCTTGAGAAAACCCTTGACCTTGATTCTTTTGGGCAGGTACAGTTCAAGCTGTCTCAAAAATCAGCAATTAGTGCATCCATTGCTCGAACCTCTCAACAACCTCCACAAGAAGTCAACATACTAGCCATAGGAACATCCAAAGGCAAAGAAGTAGAGACCACAGAATAGCCGACAATGTTAAATCACCCTGGAATTTCCTAAGAACAGGGTTAAGTGCCAACTCCTCCAGCTCAAACCAATGTAGTAGAAAGTCTAGTTTTGCAAACTCCTCTAAACGAGGAAAGAAACAAAAATAGGGATAGGGAAACCACCACCCCTACCAGTAGACCCACAGGATAGCCAGGGAAAAAAAGGCAAAGACTGAACCCTCTGCCAGAAGAGGAAATAGTTGAAGAGACTATAGACTTCCAAAGAGTAGTTAGCCAGCAAACTTTTCCATTGGGAGGAACATCCAGTAGCTCACAGAGGCAAGAGCTAGAAAGACAACATAATGCAGAAGTATCATCCCTCAGGCCACAAAGTAAAGAGGCCTTAGATATCAAGAAGAAATTCACAGAAGTAAAGGCCATAAACGACCCAGTAAGGCTTCAAATGTACAATCAATATTTAAAAATGGCCCCCACAAATCAGCAAAGACTAATGTCAGCCTATGACATTAAAGAGGGCAAGATGATAATGAGTTACTTCAAGCCAAAGGTGCAACAACCTCAGTCAGCAGTAGATTACATCATAACTAACTTGGAGGTCTTGGCCAAGGATATTCATCTTATGGATCAAATTGAACTTCAGAAGCAAACTGGAGAAATGTTCTATTCCACATTGGCTGGTAAAGCAATGATGGCCCACAAGCTACAAAATTCCTTGGATAATACCACTGCCCAACTACACTTGGAGAATTCCTCCTCCCTGACCAAGGATAATAGAATAAAATCATAAGAATAAATCATCATTGGATTGGGACATGATCCCAAAGATGTTAAATGTATAGAAGCACTGATAAAGAAGAAAGAAGAAGACATTGTTGCCCTGAGAAAACAACTAAAGCTATCTCCTTCAAGGCATCCACAGGCTGTTGAGGTTATAAAACAGAAATCTGAAGAAGAGATGATGGACCTACTCTTGAAACTTAATGAAAGATTGAATGATATAGAGCAGTCGTTAACTGAAGGACAAGTAGGGAGGGTCAACCTCTTAGCCTCTTGAAGTAATACGAATAGTCTCAACATCAGTCCCCTCTACACTTGGGATAGTCTTAGCCCCAAACATCCCAGCAGCCACAACATAGGTGGTCACAGGTACAGTTACAGCAGGAACAACACCATGCAGTAGTGCCAATTTGAGTACAGAAGAGCTGATAAAGGCAATGGAAGACATGAGACTACAAGTTTCAGAATTAAAACAGGTAAAAGAACAGTTGGCTAAAATGGAAAGAGATTATGATCTCTCAAAAATAAACGTTGTAGAAAAAACAAGGGAGATTAAAGCATTAGAAAATAAAGTGAAATCATTAGAAAAATATCTCACTTTTGATAAGCCTCTGGCAGATATCAAGAAAATCCTTTGGGCCAACATCACTCAATCTATAAATGATGTTTGGCCATCCATATAAGTGATCTTTGGATAGATTGATCTAGTGAAAGTAGCACAGGGAGAAATTCAAAAGACAAGAGCTTTGTTAGGACAAATGCTAGATGAAGCCAACCGGCTTATACACTTTTCGAATAACATAACTAAGGAACAACTAGAAAAAATTGGCATAACTGATGGGATAGAAACTATTTTAGAAATCAAAAGGGTGTTAACTAAGAAAAATTTGATGTAGAATTTAGAGAGAAGATGCCAAGATATGCAGGTGGAAATCAATTCTTTTATGGAGAAGTTCACTGTTTTGTAGAATAAAGGACTACCAAGTCCTTTGGTAATTAATGACAGATTAATGAAGCACATAGATTATGTAGACAAATTTAATAAGTATGTTGGCAATCAAGCTAGTTCATCAACAAGTGCTTCAGGAATAAAAGCACTCCCCACTAGCCGAGTTCTCTATGACAACTTAGAGAATTTATTCTATGTTGAGCATAAGATAAAACACTTTTTCCCAATCTAGCCTACCTTTTTTAGATACACAGAAACTGATGAGACCCTGAGGAAACTTCAGAAACACAGATTGCCAGAGCAAAAATGGTGGGAAGATATGTTAGAAATTTTGTAAATTTATCCTCAGTAAAATGTAAATTTTGGGCTATTTACTATAGTAGGATGAACAGAGATCAAACAAATCGAAGTGTATCAGAACAAGTAAAGAGTATCAGTCAAAACAGGGCAACCAGCACAGAGTTACTAAAGAAGACAACAACAAGCCAAATTATAGGGCCTGCCTCCAGCACACTCAGCAAGAAAAAGAATAGCACAACATCAGTTTACCTTTCTCCTATCTTCGCGACTAGTTGTCTCTATTTTATTGTAACTTATTCTTAGTCATCCTTGAATATATCTCAATTTGTTATGAGATATTTGTTGTAATTTTTTTTGCATAAATACTCCCTCAATTGGAGTATTGTGGGTGGATTTATATACATCGTTGTAATATTGGTTATTTTGGAATAAATTGTTGTTGGACCAAACTTTTGTATGGCTTGCTGAACAAAGGATTAATACAAGGGACTTTTCACAGATTTCTTGAATCAAACACCAGATCAATAATTCCTCTATACCTTATGTTTTTAAAGTTTTCCTTGTTTATTATATCATCCTGTTTCACATATGAATGATAAACGAAAAAGAATAATTTGGAATATGCTTAACTGCACTCTGTTTTCAATCGTTATTGTTCCTTATACTTTCTTTTGAATTAGTATAAATAGTGAAATCTTAATTTATCTTGTTTTCTAGTTCTTTCTTTTTGATTATTTATTAAAGAATACTTAACTTTTTTTTAGTAGTAATCATTCAAGTTCCCTCTTTAAATATGCTGAAGGATTCTTAACCGCCCTTCACTTATTTTGAAACCCTTCCATTTATTCCAGGTCTTTATTTGTTCCTTGTTCAACCATATTGTCCTGTGGAACCATCCTTTGCTAAGAAACCAAGTCCAGTTAAGCCATCTTCTTTGACTCCATTAGCCCAATGGCCTAAACTAGTCAGTCCTACCCCTCTGCTATTGAATCTCACCACCCAAACTCAAACAAAACTCATAAACTTCATAACTAGCCTAATATCTTTCAAAACAAAGCTAAAACTTAAAGAGAGAGCCCTCTTTGGATACAAATTGGCTAGATTCTGTATCTAAAATATTGGTTTGCCATTACCTCGGACACCTTTCCCCTTCATACAACTTCTGGGAAAATCTGAGTGATAACATAGTGGCGACTCCACTAGGGACCTGAATAATTTGTTTGTTACTATTGTCTACTTTATAAACTACAGACGGAGCCTGAAGTTAGCTAGGTAGCCTTTGAAATTCTCTTGCTATGTAATTGTAGAGGTAAATGAATGCTACTTCAGTCTATCTCTAGTCTAGTTTATAGATTGGACATTTGGTTCCAAATACTTGATCAGTTCTTTTTATGAAATAATTTTTTAAAAAAGTTCTCATCCCATATCTAAAGCTCCTTAAAGAGACTATTGAAGTTTTATTGTTAAAATCCATTTAGAGAAAAACCAAAAATACACCTAGAAACCTGGCTTCAAAAAGGATTCATTATACCCAAGCTAATCCTGATCCAAATCCACCACCTGTGTTCGAAAACCCTACTATGATTCCGAGGATTCTTAGGAGACAAGAGAGCCAAGAAAGTTTTGCTAGTTCTCGGCCTCTATACAGATCAAGATCCTGTCATGTGAAGGGGATTTACCTTGAGGATGAACCCTTTGATGAGTTTTTTGAAACGTCTTTGTTTGTAACTTTTTCAGACTCTGGGTTAGCCTATACAGTTCAGGACCCCATATTTATTGAAAATTTACAACTTGAAGTTGTCACCTCACATCATGACAGACATTTGCAGAAATCCATCCAATCTAAGCTTACCTCTAAGAGAACACCAAACCTTTCTGTGATCACTACAGCCTCTCCAATTTCATCATCAACACCTTAGACTTCCCAACCTCAAGCTACTCCTTCTACCTCCCCATCTATCACGTCAATACCAATCCCAGTTGTTGTTTCAACCCAATCCACTGCAATGGAAAATAGGTATACTCCCCTGCACTTACCTGCCAACTTGGGTGCTATGCCCCAAGACTATCAGAGTAAAATCACCCAATTTGATGGCACTGGCATATACACAGCTCAACAACATACCAAAAAAATGACCGATTATTTTGAAATACATGAGGTTGATGCTAATGATGTTAGAATGAGGGTATTTTTTCAAAGTTTGACTGGAGATGTTAAGACTTCGTTTAGAGCCCTCCCTGCAAACAGTATCAATGACCTACAAGCTCTTTATCAAACATTCTTGAATAGATGGGAAAAGAAAAAGACCCTCTCCAGATTTTATCAGAATATGAAAAACCTAAAAGGAGGTACACAAGAAACTGTCCAAGATTACTGCACCATGTTCAATAATGTTTACAACGCTATTCCCCAAAACCTTAGACCTCCTCCAGATTTGGCATTGATCAAATTCCCTGATGGATTTGATTCTGATATCACATACCAACTTAGGGAAAGAGCTCCTCAAACCTTAGAAGATATGCAAAGTATAGTTGTCAGTGTTGAAGCCAACCTGATATCTAAACGAGCTAAAGCCATAGTTGAAAGGAGGATACCTTTGAAAGAAGAACCTTCGGTCTTTGAACAGAAATTAGATACTATTATTAAAGGAATGGGTATTCTAAGAGATACAGTAGAAAAAATCGAGAGAAAATCCCCTTGGGATGGTCAACTAAGCAATACTAGTAGAAATCCAAACTTCAAGAAGAACCAAAACCCTAACACTAGAAAAAATGGACCTGACCAAAACATTAGGCCCCCATTCCAGGAAACTTATTCTGAAGCCTCAACTTTTGATGAACCAACAGAAGATACTCAAATTAATTTGATGGGACTCAAGACTGAACAACATGTTTTCTTGACCCAAGAGGATCAAGAAGCTCACATTCTTAAACAATTCCAAACTCTGTCAGGTGAATCATTTAACTTTAGGGAGGGATATGATACAACCATTTATGAAGTCCACAAGAAATATAATCTAAGGAGCAGAAAAATTAATGTCCCTAAAATCAATAGACATAAAAATAAAAAACAACCCAACAAAGGTAAGATCAATACCACCTCTGTACATATTCTTTCCAGAACATATCCTAATCCAAATAACCCAATTATTGAAGATGTGTATGATAATCAACCAAATAACAGACAATCTTGTACTTCTATTCCTTCCAAAGGAAACGTGGAAGAACCTCCAGAATTTTATTTGTAAACAACTTCGGCTAATAACCCCACTCCTGAAAAGGAGAAAAACCCAGAAAATACAACAGAAAAAGAGGATCCAACTATCCGACATACAAGAACTCAGACTCAAAAACCTTTTAATCTTGAGACTGAAGTAGGAAAATTGAAGATAGTTGTTCCATTGTCTGAATTAGCCAAACATAATGTCTACAAAAGTCAAATCAATAGGTCACTCCAAATTTCTTTGAATGAAGACTTAGTAAATGTTTTTTATGACCAACCTGAATTGATCTTTGGCCCTAAAGTAAATGGAAACGCAGTGGATGGAGGAGTTCCTCCTTTCTATGAAAGTTGAACATACATGATAAAATATTTCATAATGCTATGTTTGATTCTGGTGCATCTCATAACTTAATGCCTAAATCTGTAATGCAGAAACTAGACCTAGATATCACCAGGCCATACAAAGACCTTTTCTCTTTTGATTCAAGTCAGGTCAGATGTCTAGGATTGATCAAAGAGTTATGTGTATCGCTAGTTCAATATCTTTCCAAAACCATCTTAATGGACATAGTAGTAACATATATTCCACCAAAGTATGGCATGCTATTCTCTAGATCTTGGGGTGCAAAGCTTCAAGGATCTCTACAATTGGACATGTCTTATGTTACTATTTCAGTGTTTAGTCAACCTAAGAAACTATACAGAGAAACTTTAATGAAATATGTGGTAGTAGCCAGAAGAAACCTCAAAATTTCCCTATCTACTCAGTGCACTCTGATATGGATTCTTTCATTCTTTACAACATTGAAAATGATCCCTCAACTGAAGTAAAAGTTTTAGCAGTTGAACCAGAAGAAACTACAAATAAAAAGTCTAGTGTTCAAATCCAAGAAATTTCTAAGAACAATGATACATCAAATACCCAAGAGGAATCTGAAGAAAATAAAAAACCAAATCTCCCTATTAAATAGATTCTTGAGACTCCTGATAACAATTACGAACATGAGACCCTTTGGCACTTAGAATTTGATGGCTCAGTTAACAAATTAGGAGTAGAAGTAGGAGTTTGGGTGCATAATCTTGAAAATGATCATGCTGAAGGCCATGCCTACAGATTAAACTTTAAATGCACCAATAACATGGCAGAATATGAAGCTTTGTTGCTAGGTGTTAAACTTGTTAAACAATTAGGGGCAGTTAGGGTATCTATCCAGGGAGATTCTGATTTGATAATTCAACAGATTAAAGGGAAGTTTCTAACAAATTATCCCAGAATAAGATATTACAGAGGAATTGTAATAGAGATTCTCAATACATTTCTAGAGACTCAGCTTGCCAAAATCCCAAGAAAACATAATTTGCAAGCTCATAGTCTGGCAATGTTTACCAGCACCTGTAAATTACCATTTGAACCAAATCATCATTTCATAGCTAAGATTAGACACAGACCAGCCATACCTGACAATTTGAAGAACTGGCAAGTGTTTGACAGTGATAAGAAGATTAATAACTTCTTAACCCTAGACCAAGAATTTTCTAGCAGTAATATAGATGTAGATACAATTAGTGATTTTGATCAAATAAATAAGATAGAAACAAACATTTCAGTAGAAAGTACAACTCAAATGCTTCACCCAACAACTTTTACCAACAAAGAAATGTAGGACCTCAAACAAATGGATATTGATGAAATTATTCAAAGGAGAATCTGAAGTTATCAGTTTAAAAGACAATCATTTGCCTAAAGGATTAACCCCTTTGGAAGATATCTTTGAGTTCAATAATATTTCAAAGAAACCCAAGATGGAACCCTTAGATGCAGACATTGAAGAATATAACTTGGGGATTGAAGAAAATCTGAAAATGATAAAATTATCTAAATCTTTGCCCTCTGACCAAAAATTCAAATATGTTGAACTAATGAGGGAATTCCAGGATGTCTTTGCCTGGAGCTATGAAGATCTGAAATCATATGATACCTCTATAATTCAACATACTATACCTCTAAAAGAAAATAAAAAACCATTCAAACAAAAGCTCAGAAGAATTAACCCTGTACTGCTTCCCTTAATTGAAAAAGAAATCAATCAAATGTATGAAGCAAGGATAATTACTCCTATCTGGTTTTCAAAGTGGGTATGTAATTTAGTACCTACTAGGAAGAAAACTGGAGAAATCAGATTATGTGTTGATTTAAGAAATGTAAATAAGGTTTCTCTGAAAGACAATTACCTTTTACCTAATATGGATCATATTTTACAAAGGGTAGTAGGTGCCTCTAGGATTTCATTTTTGGATGGGTTCTCAGGTATAACCAGATTTTGGTTCATCCTGATGACCAGGAAAAATTTGCTTTTACAACACCATGGGGAACGTTCAAGTATGTTAAAATTCCATTTAGGCTTAAGAATGCAGGAGTGACCTTCCAAAGAGAAATGGACATAGCATTTGCAAAAGAAATTCATGATTTCCTGGTTAAATATCCAGATGATTTGACTGTCTTTTCTAAATCAGATCAACAACATCTAGATCCTCTGAAACAAGTATTCTTAAAATGTAGAAAATATGGTATTTCTTTAAATCCTAAGAAGTCCTTGTTTGGTCTAGAGGAAGGCAAAATCTTGGGCCACATCATTTCCAAAGATGGCATTAGAATTGATCCTGCTAGAATAGAAATTATTCTGCAAATACCCCACCCCAGAGATGGTAAAGAACTTCAAGCTTTCATACGAAATATTAAATTTTTGAAAAGATTTATATCTAACTTAGTTGAATTAATTAGATTGCTTAATAATATGTTGAAAAATGATTCAAAGGTTGAATGGAGAGTAGAATCCAAACAAGATTTTGAATAAATTAAAATGGCTTTGACCAGAATATCGGTCCTTACAAGTCCTAAGTTTGATAAAGACTTCACAATATTTTCATTTGCATCAGAACACACCATAGCATCCATTCTACTACAAAATGATGATCAAGGATGTGAGAAACCCATAGCTTTTTTAGTAAAGCACTTAGGGATGCACCATTAAAATACAAAATCATGGAAAAACAAGCCTTTGCACTTGTGAAATCTATTAAAGACTTTAGATTCTACATATTGTACTCCCTTGTCATAGCCTATGTGCCAGATGCTGTGGTCAAAGATATCTTAACCCAGGATGGAATTGAAGGCAAATGAGGTAAATGGATTGCTACTATATTGGAGTATAATATTGAAATAAAACCCACAAAGCTTATAAAAGGATAGCGATTGGCCAAGCTCATGATTGAAACAAATTGCCAAGCCCTGGATATTAATGAACTAGATAATGAACAATAGATGGCAACTCCACAAATCAGCTAGGCCTTCTTAGATTCACATTAGTATGCTGATATAATTTATGTGCTATTAAACTTGCAGGCTTCTCCAGGGTTATCTAGAACAAAGAAAAGATTTTTAAAGATGAAATCTTTGAAATTTTGTATTTTAGATAAAATTATTTTTTGGAAAAATCATGAAGGTATTCTATTGAATTGTTTATTAAAGGAAGAAGATGACAAGGTTCTCAAAGAATTTAATGCAGGAGACTGTGGTGGACACCTTTACTGGAAATCAACCACAAACAAAATCCTAAGGGCTGGATTTTATTGGCCAACCTTGTTCGTTGATGTAAAGAAATTTGTCACTGCTTGCCATAAATGTCAAAATTTTTAAGGTGAGAGAAAGCTATTACCTTTACCCCTGAGACCAATTTCCACTGAAAAGCCCTTCCAACAATGGGGTTTGGACTTCATTGGAGAAATCCATCCTCCCTCTTCTGGCCAACATAAATGGATTCTAACTACCACAGACTATTTCACCAAATGGATACAATCCATTCCTTCTAGACAAGCCAATGACACAGTGATTATAGGATTCTTAGAAACCAATATATTGTCTAGATTTGGCTGTCCTGAAAAGATCATAACTGATAATGTTGCTGCCTTTAAATCCAAGAAGATGATAAGTTTCTGTAACAAATACCATATCACTTTAGGCCATTCCACAACATATTACCCTCAAGGTAATTGTCTAGCTAAGTCTTCCAATAAAAGCCTAATTAATATTATTAAGAAATTATTGAAAGAAAACAAGAAAAATTGACATAAGAAACTTACTAGTGCACTATGGGCAGACAGACTCACTACCAAGAAATCTATTGGGACTAGTCCTTATGAATTAGTCTATGGCATGGAGGCTGTATTTCCTTCATCTTTAGGAGTTCCTGTAATGAAATTACTTTAGGAGGCTCAAGTGGAACCCAATGTTATTCAAAGGATAATAAACCAGACCATCCATCTGCAGCAAACTAGAGAAGAAATGTATCAAATATCCCAAGTATTACAAGAGAATCTTAAGAAAATATTTGATAAAAGAACCAAGGCAGAAGATTTCTACCTTGGAGACAAAGTTTTAAGATGGGATTCCAGGAGAGAGGATAAGGGAAAACATGGGAAGTTTGACTTCCTATGGAAAGGGCCTTTTATTATCCATGCTTTACAAGGGAAGAATACTTACTATCTGAAAAACTTGGATGGTACAGAAACAGAAGAATGGATAGTTAACAGTCGGATCCTGAAACATTACTTTGATCCAACTTTTTAATGTATTCTGATTTTAACATGTACATACTATATCCTTGGTAATGTCACAGTTTGGATTGGATAGTAACTTGCTGAAGTTGAAGCCCGAAGAGAAGGCCCTAAGCTTCACAAGCGTCACTGCCATACATACAATAAAACAACCAGTAGAAGGAGATTTCAGAGCACAGTATAAGTCATTTAAAATTCCATCTGACCTGTTGTTCTTGACTTTCCGCCAGGAAAAGCCATCCCCAAGTGGAGCCAGTGTTATGATCCTATACCAATAGGTGTCATATTTCATGATTGACTTGATAATCTCTGTAATATGTTCATACATTTTCTTGTTGCAAAAGTTTTCCATATTTTCAAAAAAGTAAAAATATTTAAAAAAATGTAAAGAGGGTATACCCTAAAAGAAAAATCAAAGGGTAAAAAGAATAAGATGGTCAAAAAAAAAAAAATGAACCCCAAACAGAGAAATACCAAGAAAGTGTACAAGTCTAAATGTCACTATTTTTTCATTTTTTGTAATAAATAATTGTGTGCAGCTTGTCACTTATTCCACAATTCATGAATAGCGAAACAACTAAATCTTGGCTAGTTCACATTTGAATTTCATGTTTTAAAGATAGTGAATAAATATCTAACCAAATAGCGTAAACTTGGCAGATAAGTGGATAGGTAGAGTAAATAAAAAGGAGTTCAACAGTGTAATCTAAGCCCTTGGATGTAATAAGTGCAGACTTAGGTAGGATTACTATGTAAAAGAAAAAGAAGATTGATAATGATTTGTTAGTCTAAGTGCACCCAAATAAAGAAAGAAAAAATGTCAGGCTAAAGTAGGTAGGGTAGGTAGATGGTGTTGCAGAATCACTTGTGATGAATAATGTCTCTAAATGTGTTAATTTTTACTTTTACCACAAGTGCAAGGCAGTCATTACACTTGATGCAGTTCAAGCAAGACAAGGTCAAATAACTAACTTCCATTCACATTTTTCCCTAAGGATTTTACTAATTCCCCTAAAGTATTAAGGTCTTTGAAAATTAAAGGGGCTTAGAGCATTTCTCTGACTTCTAGAGGGACCAAACCCTTGGCCCAATAATTTAAAAAAAGCCTAAGTACTTAGTATCATCCATAAAGCATTTGTTTCATTTCTTAAAGTTTTTCCTAAGTAAAATCCTATTTTGCTTAGGAATAATGCACAATATCACCTAAAACACCCTCTTTTATCTTTAGCCTAATTTTAAATAAATACGTGAAATGTTTTAACATGGAGCTTTTACACTTCATAGTCATATTAACTATTAACCCATATTATATAACCCCTAAATAAAAGTTCCACCCCTTCCCATATTATTTAAATATTAAACATTCCCAACATTTTATATATTCCTCCCCTGATTGAATACAACCATAATCAGCAATTAAAAAAGGATTAATGAGTGAATCTGTAATTCATTAAGAACCTTAATTCCCCGCTGCACAAAAGGGATTAGTTAACCCTTTTGGTTAATTAATAATCTACCTATCCATTCACAAATCACCCCGATATGGTTTATTAATTTGTTAAATGTATCGAGCCCACCACAGCTAAAGTTCTGTTGTACCTCACTTCCCGTCTACCACACGATCGCTCCCCCATCATCCAACGGTCATCAGTGATATCACTCCCCCCTGGTCACTGCGCTTTAACACGCAATCACCAGGTGTTTTTCTGCTCGTACCTCCACCACACGTCGTGCATTCGATGTGATTGCTCGCCCTCTGCCCGATACCGCTTAACTCCAAAAGCGGTGTGATCTTGTACCGCTTAACGCTCTCCATAAAGCAACAAAACGTCATTTCCTCACCTACATCAGTCACTCGATCATCCAAAAATCCCCGCCAACCTTGATTTTGTTAAATAAAATGAAGAAAAGGTCATTCTCACTGTTATACATTGCGACCAGTGCTCCCATGCAAAACAACATCCAAGTCAACTGTTCGAGTTTTCAGATCACCATCCGGTTAAGAAACTTGCAGCGACGCATCCTAGAACCTGTTATCCTTCCATCTTGGCACTGTTCACTTCCTTAATACAAGTATTTATCCAATTTACACACAAACCTTGTAATTTTAGTTTTCTACTAAAAAATTTTACAAGAAAGGAGCAAATTCAGTTCTAATCCAAGTTTGTGTTCGCCATATAAAGTCCTCACCTTGCTGTCTTACCTATTTTCCACAACATTCCCCCAATTCCATTTTTGAATTCACAAGAACCAAAGATAGAAACCCCTATATCCCTTAATGTATCACCCATGAACACTCCCCACAAAAAACATAGATTATCTACCTCTGGCCAATAACAAATTTCAGATAAAAGACCTATCTGGTGATAAAAACCATCTTCAAGTCCTTTTCCAAGCCAAAGATAGTTATATGAATAAGTCTGACATTTTTGGACTATGGGAATCTAACCTTCCCATCTATTCCCTCCATCCAGTCCATGTTTTCCCAGACATAATTCATCAATTTTGTGCTAATTATGATCCTAACCATAGAGCTGTTATGTCCCCAAGCCAAACAGTCCTTTTTCCCATCACTGCTCAATCCATCAATGAAATGTTGCAGTTCCACTCTAGTCAACCCCTCACTCCTATTTCCATGGCATATTTACTTGAGAAAGCATCTAAGTTGTCCAAATCAGAAGTGAACCGTATTGCTCAAACCTTCATGTTACCAAAGCACCAGCCCAAAGATCCACCTCCTTATCTCTAGACTTGTTTCACTGAAACTGGAAGACTCATTGTTGATATGATATCCCTGATTATGGGATTTAACTCTAATGAATATGTTGATGATATCACCCTAGTGTTACTATCAATCTTTACTCCAGGAAAGCCCCCTGCTGTCAGATATGACTATGCCTCCTATAGTACCAACATAATCCATGACCAATTCTTGAATTTGCAAAGGGAAGGAGTTTTCAAATTCACATATTTCATATACCATCTTATGTTATATTATCAGTCAGATAACTTTCCTTTCCCTATCAAGAAACTTGACACCAAAGGAAATCCAAGGTTTGTTATCTTTTGGAGTCCAATATTTCATAATACCAGTAAGTCCCCTTACACTTATAGTTAGTTCATTGACCTATTTGTACATTGAACAACCACTATGTTGACAGGAGTTTCCCCTCCTAGGATCAATGGTGACATGAAGAAGATTCTCCAGCTCTCTAAGCAATACAGGATAGGTGACTGGTATCTATACAAAAATCAAATAGAAATCAGGATGTATGGGTGTGAAGTTTGTCCTTTTAAGTTGCTCAAGTATGTTCCCATGAGATTATTTGCATTGGAGTATTTCAGGCAGATCATAAATGAAGATTTAGTCCATTTTTGTGGTGCCAAGAAGAAAGCTCAGCTAAGAATTAAGAACCAGCTATGCCCTTTTGTCATCAACACCAGGGATGCATGGAAAGAAGCTGAAAATTTTTAGAAGATCACCTTAGATTACAAAAGTGTTTTACGTGGGTACCATATGACCCCAACAATTTTATATGTGACAAAAGGATGAAGAACAGGTTATCCCCATATATTCACCATAGGATCCCACAAATTGACTAGTTTGCAAACTTGGATGAATGGATAGAGGGGACCCTAGTAGAAGATGTTAGTGAGCTGGTCAATATAGAAAATGATATGAGAGATCTTGAGAAAACCCTTGACATGGATTATTTTGGGCAGGTACCATTCAAGCTATCTCAAAAATCAGCAATTAGTGCATCCATTGCTGGAACCTCTCAACAGCCTCCACAGGAAGTCAACATACTAGCCACAGGAACATCCAAAGGCAAGGAAGTAGAGACCACAGAACAACCCACAATGTTAGATCAACCTAGAATTTCCAAAGAACAAGGTCAAGTGCCAACTCCTCCAGCTCAAACCAATGTAGTAGAAGTCCAGTTTTGCAAACTCCTCTAAATGAGGAAAGAAACAAAAAGAAGGATAGGGAAACCACCACCCCTACCAGTGGACCCACAGGACAGCCAGGGACAAAAAGGCAAAGACTGAACCCTCTGTCAGAAGAGGAAATAGTTGAAAAGACTATAGACAACCAAAGAGCAGTTAGCCAACAAAATTTTCCATTGGGAGGAACATCCAGTAGCTCACAGAGGCAAGAGCTAGAAAGACAACATAGTGCAGAAGTATCATCCCTCAGGCCACAAAGTAAAGAGGCCTTAGATATCAAGAAGACATTCACAGAAATAAAGGCCAAAAATGACCCAGTAAGGCCTCAAACGTATAATCGATATTTAAAAATGGCCCCCACAAATCAGCAAAGACCAATGTCAACCTATGACAATAAAGAGTGAAAGATGATAATGAGTTACTTCAAGCGAAAGGTGTAACAACCTCAGTCAGTAGCAGATTACATCAGAACTAAATTCGAGGTCTTGGCCAAGGATATTCATCCTATGGATCAAATTTAACTTCACAAGCAAACTAGAGAAATGGTCTATTCCACATTGGTTGGTAAAGCAATGATGGCCCACAATATACAAAATTCCTTGGATAATACAACTGCCCAACTACACTTGGAGAAAGCCTCCTCCCTGGCCAAGGATAACAGAATAAAATCATTAGAAGAAATCATCATTGAATTGGGACATGATCCCAAAGATGCTAAACGTATAGAAGCACTGATCAAGAAGAAAGAAGAAGACATTACTGCCCTGAGGAAATAGCTAAAGCTACCTCCTTCAAGGCATCCACAGACTGCTGAGGTCATATAACAGAAACCTGAAGAAGAGATGATGGATCTACTCTTGAAACTCAATGAAGGATTGAATGATATAGAGCAGGCATTAGAAAATGCACTAAAGGACAGGCAGGGAGAGTTGACCTCTCAACCTCCTGAAGTAATACCAATAGTCTCAACAGTAGTCCCCTCTACACTTGGAATAGTCTTAGCCCCAAACATCCCAGCAACCACAATAGAGGTGGTCATAGGTATAGTTACAACAAGAACAACACCAGGCAACAATGCCAATTTGAGTACAGAAGAGCTAATAAAGGCAATGGAAGACATGAGACTACAAGTTTCAGAATTAAAACAGGTAAAAGAACATTTGGCTAAAATAGAAAGAGATTATGATCTCTCAAAAATAAACATCGTAGAAAAAACAAGGGAAATTAAAGCATTAGAAAATAAAGTGAAATCATTAGAAAAAGATCTCACTTTTGATAAGCCTCTGGCAGAGATCAAGAAAATCCTTTGGGCCAGCATCACTCAATCTATAATGATGTTTGCCCATCCATCCAAGTGATCTTTGAACAAATTAATCTAGTGAAAGCAGCATAGGGAGAAATTCAAAAGACAAGAGCTTTGTTAGGACAAATGCCAAATGAAGCCAACTGGCTTATACACTTTTTGAATAACAGAACTAAGGAACAACTAGAAGAACTTGGTATAGCTGACAGGACATACACTATTTTAGAAATCAAAAGGGTGTTAACTAAGAAAACTTTGATGTAGAATTTAGAGAGAAGATGCCAAGATATGCAGGTGGAAATCAATTCTTTTATGGAGAAGTTCACTGTTTTTCAGATTAAAGGACTACCAAGTCCTTTGGTAATTAATGACAGATTAATGAAGCACATAGATTATGTAGACTGATTGAATAAATATGTTGGCAATCAAGCTAGTTCATCAACAAGTGCTTCAGGAATAAAATCACTCCCCACTGGTCGAGTTCTCTATGACAACTTAGAGAATTTATTCTATGTTGAGCATGAGATAAAGCACTTGTTCCCAGTCCATCCTACCTTTTTCAGATACACAGAAACTGATGAGACCCTGAGGAAACTTCAGAAACACAGATTCCCAGAGAAAAAATGGTGGGAAGACATGTTGGAAATTTTGTAAATCTATCCTCAATAAAATGTAAATTTTGGGCTATTTACTATAGTAGGATGAACAAAGATGAACAGAGATCAAACAGGTCGAAGTGTATCAGAACAGGTAAATAGTATCAGTCAAAACAGGGCAACCAGTACAGAGTTACTAAAGAAGACAACAATAAGCCAAATTATAGGGCCTGCCTCCGACACACTCAACAAGAAAAGGAACAGCACAACATCAGTTTACCTTTCTCCTATCTTCGAGACTAGTTGTCTCTATTTTCTTGTAACTTATTCTTAGTCATGATAGAATATATCTCTCTGTTATGAGATATTTGTTGTAAATTTTTTTGCATAAATACTCCCTCAATTGGAGTATTATGGGTGGATTCATATACATTTCTGTAATATTGGTTATTTTGGAATAAAGTGTTGTTGGACCAAACTTTTATATGGCTTGCTGGACAAAGAATTAATGCAACGGACTTTTCACAGATTTCTTGAATCAAAAACTAAATCAATAAGTTCTCTATACCTTATGTTTTTAAAATTTTCCTTGTTTATTATATCATCCTGTTTCACATCTGAATGATAAACAAAAAAGAATAATCCAGAATATGCTTAACTGCACTCTATTTTCAATCATTATTATTCCTTATGTTTTCTTCTGAATTAGTATAAACAATGAAATCTTAATTGCTCCTATTTTCTAGTTCTTTCATTTTGATTATTTATTAAAGAATAAGTAACTACTCTTTAGTAGTAATAATTCAAGTTCCCTCTTTAAATATGCTAAAGGATTCTTAACTGCCCTTCACCTATTTTTAAACCATTCCATTTATTCCAAGTCTTTACTTGTTCCCTGTTTGACGATCTTGCCCTGTGGAACCATCCTTTGTTAAGAAAACAAGTCCAATTAAGCCATCTTATTTCACTCCATTAGCCCAATGGCCTAAACTAGTCAGTCCTACCCCTCTGCTATTCAATCTCACCACCCAAACTCAAAAAAAACTCATAAGCCTCATAACTAGCCTAATATCTTTCAAAACAAAGCTAAAACTTAAAGAGAGAGCCCTCTCTGGATACATATTGGCTAGATTCTGTATCTAAAAGATTGGTTTGTGGTTACCTCAGACCCCTTTCCCCTTCGTACAACTTCTGGGAAAATCTGAGTGATAACAGATCCTATAACTTCCTGGCCTCCTGTTTTGAATTCTCTGTCAAATATATCAGCGTCGTCAATAATCCACTTAACCATGTCGGTATAGGGGATTATTTTTGGTCGTGTGGCTATTCCATGTAGAAATGAGCATGCAAGTTCATTTATGGAAGCATCAGAGGAATCACACCCATCAAATGTAATCATCGTCTCAAGAATGCTTGGTTGTTCTTCCTCCAGTAATTGATACACAGCCTCCCATGTAGATGTCCCTATTTCCCTATTACATGTAGTATTCGTGAACAGAGGAGTCATTTCTAACTTCTTAGAGGTGACTACTTTCCCTTTCTTCACCATTGCTTTTGGTTCCTTGTCCTACGACTTTTTCCTGAAAGTTTCAAGAGGAACAATTTATCGAATAAAAATGATACTGAACATAGGAATGAATCGATGAAGAAAACCAGTAAAGGTGATAAAGGTGTTTTATTTGAAATCACATAAGAAGATATCAAATAACTCTAAATGGCCTTTCACACATAAATGCAGTTACTTCTTAATAATTGCCCACTAATGATCCATTATCCTTTCACTTGAATGTCCATAAATATTCGCATCGTAAATCAAGAAACAATCTCCTAGGGTGGTGGGCCTTTAAACTGTGATAATAGTGATTTTTCAATTCGCAAAGCAATATCGCAGATACCTATATCGCATAATTTGTTTTTAACTTACCACTTTTTTGAATTTGTGTGAGATGCAAGATGAGAGAAACAAGCTTCATCACTTGTCGGGCTTCTTTTTAATGAATACTGGACCTCTACATGTGTTGGTGGAAAGATTAAGAGGTGGGTTCAAGACGTGATCGCATTTCACAATATCAGTTTATGATAGGTTGAGGCTTCTGTCGTATGATTGAGATGTGATGCGAGAAGGCTATTATACCATCACAATTTTGTAGATCGCAATTTCACAGATCATAATACTTCGGGGTAACCTCTTAAGAGAATTATTTTATAGTTTGTGATGCGAGACTTTAGCTTTTTTAAATAAGCTTTAAGGACTTTCTAAAATTGTGACCGTTTTTCGAATATAAATTTGTTTTTTTGATTATTTCATCGTAGATTGCGATGGGTTAGAAAGGTATCGTTTGTGAGGAATTTCATGCTAAATATGAAAAAGTAGCATTTTAATGGTTTTTATAGGTTTTGTTTGGTATCTTGATTTATTCCAAAAATAAAAGAAATACTTACATTCTAGGATTGATTTTTTTTGGGTATACATTTTTTTGGAAGGGTCCCCATTTATTAAAGTAATATTTTACTACTAACATTAATAAATGGGGTGGTTGTTGACAAGCACAACAATTGGTGACTCACTTGGAAGAACCAGTTATCTTTGAAAGTTTTTTGAAATTTCTAAAACTTCTAAAATAAAGATAGTTTTGTAAATAAAACTAAATTGCATGTAATACAAGGTAAGTAGTACTTCTCGTTTATCAATATACAACATCTGAGCTAACTATCTTTCTTCTGATTACACTTTTCTCACAGATAGTCATTTTGCGTACATCAGTGATTACTTAGTTATAAAGATAAAAGAAAAAGAATATCGTTAGACCAGTTTTGGTATACTCATTTATTGTAGGTAGAGCCTCTGCTGCCATCAGGCATTCATAGCCTTGACAGGGTTACCTGTTACCCATCAATGATTCAGTATCCCATTTAAGTAAGAATGCAACTTTAAAGATAAATTCTTCTATATACTTGATGCTTTCTTTATTTTATTGAAGTAATTCATTCTTACTTTATTTCTTAAAGGAAAATGTCTTGGTTTGGTGGCTTAAATTGACAATGCTATTCACTTGTTTTGTAACTAAACTTAACAAGATGGCTCTTGATGAGACCCCTTGTCTTTTGATTGATCAATCTCAAGCCATTACCTTGTTTTGATATTCAATACTGGTAATGTTAGTTAGTTATAATCTTATGATCATGGTAAGCTAGCCCTTGATGAGACCTCTTATCCTTTAAGTTTAAAGTATCTTTTAGAATTACACTCTAAAATTGAAAGCTACTTAAGTGGGAGGAATCATTGGCTCCTTAAGGGTTTCTGGACGACAATTGTAGAGTTTAAAGATGCTTTTTTGAAGATAAACTTTTCTTTGTTATTGATAATTTTCCTGATTGATGTAAAGAAAATTTCTTTCTAAAGTTAAGTTTGATCAAAGTTCAAATAATTTAGCAGAAAAAAGGCAGTTTTAGAGCTGTAGCACAACTATTTATTTCATAGATGAAGATTAATTTTCATAACCATTTCTACTTATACAAGCGAAAAACAAAATTAAAAAGAGAAACTATCCTTCAGTAAAACCAAACGTAAATGTTTTCAACTTGTATTATTATTTCAAAAGAAAATTAACTAAAGAATATACTATACATCGATCAAAAGAGATCATCTTCTATGGAAAATATTTCTTTAGGACCTGCCCATTAACAGGTAGAGGTTTTCTCTTACCTGCTAAATCTTGTAATAGAAAAGTTGATGGGCCTATTAGCTCGACAATCTAGAATCGGCCAAGCCACATTCATTGGAACTTAGTATGCTTACCTTTCTCTTTGTGGGCTTTATCCCATTTTAACACTAAGTGTCTGAGTTGGAAACTTTTTGAAGGTGTAGAATTTGAATCAAAGGATGCTTTGACTAACTGTTGATGATGTGAATGGGTAATTCTAGCATTTTCTCATTCCTCTTCAAGTTTAAGGATTTGTAATTGTCTCAATTGCATAGACGAGGAAGGAGTTTCTTCGATGAATTTAACTGAGGCAAATGAGGGAATAACTATGTTTGTTGGTAAGACAACTTCTTTCCCATAAACTAGATTAAAAGGAGAAGTGCCGATGGAGGTTTTCTGAGTTATTCCATCTGCCCACAGAGAAAACATTAAAGATTTATGCCAGTTCTTTTGACTTTGATCAACAACTTGTTTAATACTCCTGATAAGGTTCTTATTTGTGGATTTGGCTAACCCATTTCCTTGTGGATAATAATTAGCAGAATATTTAAGTTTAAAGCCTCTTTTAAGAGCAAATTTTGTCATAATTTCGCTCGAAAAGTAAGATGCATTATCGAACATTAAGGCAGAAGGTAAACCAAACCTAGTGATGATAAATTGATCTATAAATTCAATAATGTTCTCAGAGTTGGCTACATTGAGTGGCATTTCTTCAGCCCATTTGGTGAAGTAATCAGTGGTTGTAAGGATATATTTATGCTGCTAAGAAGAATGAGGAATGATCTCACCTATTATATCCAATCCCCATTGTTATACGGGAATAGTGTCCACTCGGATGCTGCTATTCCCACTAAGATGGGTGGCTATCTTAGAAACAAACAATCAAAGTCTACTATTGATTCCTTTTATGAAAATAGATGAAAGGAGAACCAAGAGGGCCAACCTAAGTCTTGCACTCGATTCCCTCTCCTTCTTGATAGATTTTTGCTGCTTGCTCTTTGTCTGCTCAGCTTCAAAAGGAACTGTAGAATCACAACAACATACTACTATGCAAGAAACTAGGATCTAGGTTCATAAATAATGCAGGATCAAATGTGCATTAACCATATACAAGCATATATAAACAAATACACAAGAATATGGAAGGAAACAAGAATAGCTTTATTCAGATAAAAAGTAGCAAGAGGATTACAACCATGACCAGCTCTAACCCAGCATCATCCTCCAGCTAAGAAACCCTTCTTCACCTCAAGCAAAGAAAAATCACCCAACACTATGAATGTACACCAAAGTACCAACAACACTTCTCTATAAGTTACAAAATTCCAGCCTTTGGATCTCTGTGATGAGGGATCCATATATAGATGATTATAGAGAGGTGAGTCATCTTTTGGGATCTTGATTAGTGTCTTCTCGCTGATAGTTCTTGCTTCCACTTGGAGAATGAAGATCTCTTACTCATCCCTGGTCGAAAATGGAGTGGCAAGTGTCAGAGGGGAAGCTTCTGGAAGATTCCATGATCTTCCACCTCACATTTTGGTTACTGTTATTTGTCCATTCCCGACCATCACACCCTATAAAGGAGCAAAATAGCATGCATCGCACCCTCTGCATGGAGCTTTTAGTATAGTCCAGTTTTGACCATTTATGAGCAGTTTTCAGTGGAGAACTTCTGGGAGATTATGTAATCAGTTGACCTTGTTCCTTTAGGCAGTGAAGCAACCCTTTTAGGGACTTAAGAGCCCTCAGTTTATGGACATTTTTGATTGGGATTGAAGTGCCCAGAAATGTCTATAACAGTTTCCCCCTAAAGCATGAGGCCGTTAATTATTTTTGATGTTAGGTGAAATGCTTTACTATGAGGATCTGAAGTTTTTCTGAGCTTGGAGGTGACCTATAATAAGATACAATACAATACAGTATTTGACAACATCTTTTCATGATCTAGCTAAGGCGGGCATTCCCATGCTCAGCTTTATAAACTCATTTTCATGTACATAGGACAGACGATCGTCTGTGTGACAAACTGATGATATGGACACATCATCCTTTAATTTGGATGATCATCTGTTCGGTAATGATGTACACTAGATGTTTTTATATTCCTGATATCGCAGCCCGGATGGATGAAACTAGATCCGGGGTCTTCAAACTCGTCCAATCTTCACTCAGAGTACAAGTCGATCCATGTGAAAAATGTTTTGGAGTCGAACATGGAAAGACATCGCCTGATTACCAGCTAATGATGTAAGCTATTAACAGGCACGAGAGGAATCATCAATAATTACAATGACCCTCAAGGTACTACAGTACAATTTACGTGGTGTGAAAAAGGGACTTGGCGTCGAACACCATGCAAAATCTCTCAATCGAAGGCCATTGATGTAAACATGTCGCCGAAAGTGAGAAACTTGCCATTGAGGCATGCAAGCTTCAAAGTACTGAAAGGGTTGTTCCTAAGTCAACTTCTTGGATAATGAGCTGATGTTGACAAGAATGACCCGTCCCAGGAGGGCCTTAATGAATCCCACATCAATCACATGGAATGAAGTAAATGATTTTGGAGGTGAAAACAAACTGACGATATGGGGTTCATGATGGCGGTCATGAAGGAATGAAGCATGAATGTATTACAGTGGGTGAGACTCAGGTGAAATTTATGAATGACTTATCTTGAGCATATCAGCGACACTAACGATGGATTGGTAGCATTAACCCCAGAGATGGATGGTGTGACGGACCAGTGGTGAAGACCAGTGAACGAAACAACCCAACCTGGCATGGATGCGGAAGGAAAGTGTCATGTTCAAGAGCGACTTGCTACCAATAAAGTTTCTTCTTGTTTTCTTCCCAATTTTCCCCAGTCATTGCTGACCAGTACCTCTTTATTTTTGTCAATCTTGAGGAGGATAACATATGCTTGTTCTATAATCCGCCCTTCTGGCGAACCTGTCGCTATATTTTAGCAAGCCTAGTGACAGTGAAACTCGTTCTTGTCCTGTTGGATGAGTTTGTCGCTATTAGTTTTAACGAGTTTAACGACAAAGATAACTCGTCCTCTTTCAATTTTAGAGAGTTTGAAAGAAAACGGAAAGAAGACTCTGAAGGTTCTTCTTCGTTGTATAATCCCTTAAGTCCAAAAAAGCATAAAATAATACAAAAGGGATGAATTTTCGATAGTTTTAACGAGCTGAACAAGACAAGCACTCGATATTTTTTGTGTAATAATCCTCAGGTCCAAAAGGATTAAATCTAGAGGAGGGATAGCATTCCGATCCTTTTTTAGCCGAGAGGCCAATCTCTCGGCATCTTTTCATATTTTCGAGTCAGGTGAAAAGAGTTAAAGAGACTCGTTTTGAGGACGGTGATGGTTTCGGGTAGTACTGATTCTAGGTAAGATTGGATTTTCAATCACTCGCATGTTACAAGGATGGCTAGCAGAATCACTCTTCGCAGATGTTCCTCGAAGGGGTAAACAATCATATGGGGGTGAATGATCAGCTAAAAATAGAGTGGAGGTGATGGCGAGAACATGACCAAGGCTCAAAAGCTAGCGATAAGGCATTCACAATGGTTATTTACCCGTTAATTTTTTAACGAGATTAAACGCGGGGAGAAACACTTGCTCATGACTTATGTTAATTTTTTCACGAGCATGAACTATGCGCTAAAACTGCTCGTGGAGAGTTTATTTTTTAACGAGCTTGAACTCTGTGCCAACATTGATCGCCAGTCGTATGATAAGAATGCCTCATTCAAAATGCCATTTTTTATGGAGCTTGCACCTTTTGAAGCTTTGCCCCAAATCCTCTTACATGCACGCTAGGAACGACCAACTATGCCTCTCTATTTAACTACTAATATCACCACCAAGGCTAGGTAGGAAAATTTTTCCTTTACTTTGCTGGTTCCCAGGTGGCCCCTGTGAAGATGAATGGTTTTGGCCACTCACCCGACCTAGGTGGTTGAAGTCAGCGGAATCATAGAGCTAATGTTAGCTGGTCATTTCTCACTTTATTACAAAAGGTTTGCATGCCCCCAGGTATAGGGAAAAATTTCCAGGTTACCAAGAAAGTTTTGTCCGCATAGCAGATAAAATGCTTCCTTGACGATGTCTATCGAAACAGAAAAAGGTGAATGGCGTAGATGCATTCCACTCACATAACTTTAACGAAGGTATCTTATTCCAGCCTTATCCCATTTTCCTGTAAGGATGGGTTCTTCAAACTAGTCATATATCCCTTGCGGAAATCCACTCTATACCCAAGGTTTTCCTACCGAAACAGACCAGGGTGCATGCCCCCTAGGTTTCAATCACATCTTCCTGAATCACTCGCGCTCATCAAGTGGACAGACTAGAGACCGATGAGACATTCCTTGTGTGAAAATACCATTAAGGGATGGCATATAACTATTTGCGATGTGTGAAGCAGGGTGACATTTGGTCTACGAGCTTGACCATTCTGCCTTCATGCAGAAAACATATTACCCTAAAGAGTGAGGAGACGACGGCTCCCATGCAATAAATATAGTCACGTCCAAGGAGTAGATTGTAATCTAAAGGTCCTTCAACTACCATAACGTTCATGTGAACAGTTTTCCTTCTCTAGGTAATGGGCACATTTGGAAGGATCCCTAAAGGTCGACTGGTTCCCTTGTCGAAGCTTGTTAGATTTCTCATTTCAAGCAAAAGCGATGGCGAACCAAGTGCTTTCCAAGCAATTGAGGAAAGGATACTCACAGAAGACCCTTCATCAATGATGGTGTTAGTGTCAGTCTTTACAGCCTTCCTCCAGTGATCAAACATGCTCTTACAAAGTGATTTTGAAGTGTCAAGGTCAAATTTTGTCATTTCAATGAGTCTTCAAGCAAAATTTGGTCATTAGGCATTAGGTCTAGGGTTTGCTTTAACTCCTTCTAAAGTTGTCCAAATGTCGGTCCATGTCATCATTCAGCTAAGTGTATCATCATTCAGAGGGTTGTCATCATCATATTAGATTCCATTGGGTCATGTTACACCTTGTTCATGTTTCAGTTGTGCCTAGGCAAGCTCATTTCCCTCTCCTAGGGTTTTGAAGGAAATTTTCTCTCGGATGGCCAAATCATCAGCAAAACTCATATCCTGATGTTCATACACCTTCCCCTATCCTTCATGTACCTTATCAAACACTTCCCATCCCTTAGATCCACCAAATTCCTCATTTTT
>APFE030175214.1:11854-23154 GCA_000404065.3 Pinus taeda
CCTGTGGAAAGAAAACAACAAGTGGGAGAATGTTGGGTTGTGTTATATTCTTTCCACGACTAGCCCATGTAGTTAACCAGGGGGTTAGAAGGGGGGCAGAGTCCCCCCTTCGTTGCGTCGATTGTGTAGTGGGGGGAGTCACAAGGGGTTTGAGGGGTGCAGGTAACCCCACTCTATGGGGTCCAGGTAGTGCCTCAGAAAATTTTGGTTTTGGATGCTATATTAGGTTGGGCGGACCTACCTATGGGTTTGTGCATGTTTTTCGCACATGGTTTTGGACATGATGGTTTTCGGTCCATGGTATTGGATGCTTCGACATGTATAAATATGTATTGAAACATTGACAGGAACATAATGAAAAATCAAGTTGATAGTCCCAATTTTGGGATCCAGGGGACATATCTGTGTATATGTGTTTTATGTGTTATGCTCTGGCATTGTTTATTTTCTGTGTTCTAGAATCGTATGCAGGTAATTTCTATACGGGGTTAAAACCTACACTTCTTAATCAAATATCCCCATTATTCAAAGTGGACCTTTAGGTTAGACATCACATATTTGGCATTTCATTTAAATCCAAGTGATTAATCAAAGAGAGACTAGGCATGGATGATTTCCAAGGTGGAAAAAAGGATTTCATTTTGGTGTAAGAAGTGATTTTATTGGGGGGGAGGGGAGTGGTGGTAGGTTTTCGAACATTTAAGGAGGATCAATTATAAATTCCTATGGGTAGGGCTAGATGAGAAAATTAATTTTCTATTTCTTTCCTAGAAAGTGACAGTGATTAACAAGGAACTGGGGGATGTAGCTTGAAAAACATTAGTAATTTTGCAAATGCCTTAGCTAAAAAATGTGTTTGGAGACTCATAGAAAGAAAGGGATTATGGATCTAGGTTTTGTGTCAAAATTATATTGAGCCATTGAAAACCGAAGAATAATACAATACTCAACAATGTCCTTTAAAAACTCTTTTGTTATTTGGAAAGCTATGGTATTGGTATTCCGCTTCATTTGGAATTGGTTGATGAGGAGAGCAGGATCAAAGTAGGGGAGGGCCCATGGTTTGGTAGAGATATAACTTTATACTTTCCATAAATATGTTAATTTATCTTTCTTTCTTTCTTTCTTTTTTATATATTTGAGTCAAATAGATGATATGGAAGCTACTCCAATTTGGGGACAATAATGGTTATATACAGAATGGTTGGATTTTATAGAGATGAAGTAAGGAGGTGGTAAGATTATATAATTTCTTTATAAGTCAATCACACAATAATTAATTGGGGTTATCTTGGGTGGTTGGGTGGAAAGATTATTATCCTCCACACCCAGGTTCAAATCCATCCTAATGACATTATGACATTTAATGCCTGGATGATTAATTTTGTAATGGCTTTGAGCCTGAGAAAAACACTCTTAAGTGAGTATAACAATGGGCTAACATGGTACGATCAACCTCACTCTTGCCTTCGGGCTAAGAGGGAGGCAATTTGCTTTCCTTGAAAAAAAAAGAATTCAATCATGTAAGGATAAAATACACAAGGGATGTCCAGAAGGCTTTATAGGTTCCTCATTTCAAATGATTTTATAAACCCCCAATATCTCACAATCTTGGACATCCTTTGATGGATTGTCTAATCATCTCCCTATTTTTCTCAGATTATCCTTTCATTCAACTAGACATCCATGCCCTCTTCATTTCAAACACTTGGTTCTCATAAGAGGATTTTAAAAATTTGGTCAAGGACACATGGTCACACTCACATTCCTCACTCTAGGATTCCTATATGGCTCAATTTATAGAAAACATTGCCAAACTAAACTAGGGCATGAAAGGATGGTTCCAATGTGATACAAAAAATCAGTAAGCATGTTTAAAGGAAGTGGAGCATAACATAAAATTCCTATATATTAATTCTAATGGAGCCTTCTCAAAGGATGTATTGATCACTCTTAGAGAACTAGAATAGAAGACATGATCTTATTAAGAAATAAGAGATCCAATGGCACTGGAAGAAGAGATATGTAGATCAGTGATGGTGACAAAAATACTAAATTTATCAATAATTTTTCCTCTTATAGGAAAAACAAAAACCATATCTCTGATATCCAGAAGGGTGATGACACCCTAGCATACTCCTTTTCAGGAAAAATCTCTTGAGGGTGTTAACCACTTCCAGGGCCTTTTCAAGGACCTAAGAGACTATTTGGTTCAGGAAATCCTCAATGTAGTGTCCAAGTTCAACTCAACAATCACAAAGGAAATGAAGCCGACCTTGGAAGAAGAAGTGACTATGAAAGAGGTCAGGATTGACGTGTTCTCAATGCAAAAACGAAAGAGCCTAAAGATAGATGGCCTTCTAGTTGAGCTATATATTGAATTTTTCAACTTCCTAAAAGATGAAATTGTTAAGGTCATCCAAGAATATAAAAGAGCTAGAAAGGTACTAGGCTCTCTAAACTCCATATTCTTGGAACTTATCCTGAAAAGGAAGGATGGCGAATCCTTCAATGACTTGAAGTCAATATCCTTTTGTAATGTAATCTACAAAATTATCTCGAAGATTATATCCCATTACATCAAGCCTATCCTCAATAAGATCATATTTGAAAATCAAAATGGGTTTCTATATGGAAAAAAATACATGATGTAGTATCCCTTACCTAAGAGGCCCTACATTCCATCAAGGCTTTGGGCCTCAAAATAAAACTCTCAAAACAAAATTTGATTGGGTTGATTATACATTCCATGCACTTATCCTATTAAATATCACTTTGGGCCTCAAATAATTTAATTGGATAATGGGATGCCTTTGATGATCCTCTATCATTGTTCTCATTAATGGGAACCCTTCTTCATTCTTCAAAGTCTATAGAGGGCTCTAGAACAAGTGCCCACTTTCTCCACTCCTCTTCCTCTTGATCTTGGAAGCTCTCAACAAACTCATTCAAAAATCCATCTCCAAAAACTCTTTCAAGGACATCAAAATGGCCCTAAACCATTTCATATCCCTCTTATTTGTCAATTAAATTCTCATATTTTTTTATGGTTCCCCCGATTCCGTCAATTCCCTTAATTCTATCCTCACCCTCTTCTACCCTATAATTAGGACTAAAATCAATACCCATAAATCTAGACTCATCTAGCATTCCCCAACGAATTCCACACCATCGCTGGACTATATTTATCCTTTCAAGACATTCCCATTGAATTTGGCTTCAATTGGTTTCTTCCTCAAGCCACTGGGATACACTTATTAGGATTGGTAATGGATATTCTAGAAAAGTAAAAACATACATTACATTTTGGCTAGACAAATTCATTTCTAGTAGAGGAAGACCATTTTGATAAAGGTTGTCCTTGAAAGTATTGGAAATCGAGAGGTTCTTCATATTATTATTAGATTTCCATTACTTGAGAGGAAAACCAAGAAAAACCAAGAACGTTATCTTCTTATAGAATCAAATCAAATGAGATATCCAAGACCCATAACCACATAAACTTCCACCTCTAGATTCCAACTGAAACCTTCCTTCAAACAGATTCATCTATAAGAGACCAGCAACAAGAGATGTACCAAGACAGATCTTCCACAAATTATAGCATAAGAAGATATACTCTCTTTTATATTTTGGTTTTCCACTTCTCCTCTGCCTTCTCTGTGATATTTCAAACCAAAAACCATTCAATTTTATGTCCAAATGAGCTCCATATTCCCTCTATTTATATATATTTTGAGGGGCGTAGATAAACATGTCCTTTTGGGCAAGGCCGACTTGGCACCTAGAAGGGTTTCTAACCCAAAAATTACATATTTAATTCTTTTACAATAAGTCCAAATAGGACTTTGACTCAAAAACCTAGAATCATAAAGAACAAGCTTGTCTAAAATAATAATAATAATATTTCTTTTTCTTTTCTTTTGCTTTTTACATAAAATACATATTGATACAAATTATGAAGATCGAAACTAGTTACATTCTTCAACACTCCTTCTTAACTAGGGATGTATTCATAATTTGCATGCCTGGTATATGGATACTCTCAAACTAAAATATTCTCATAATAAGAGTCTAATTGATAAACCATCTTTAAGCATCAACATCATAATCAACATTGTCAACATAACAAGGCCTTCACTAACAAGCTCTATCTCTTCACTAGATCAGAGCACAATGCTATGAGGCTTTATGTGAGATACGACACTACCTCTTCAAGGCACATACCCCAGGTGAATGTTCACTAGGTATATCCTTTCAAGACTATTCTTATCTTGCATTCCCTAATCCTAAAAGGAATATTGATCCTCTTCGACCACTCTTGTCTTGGATTATTGTCCAATCCTCAAAGAGTGTTGGTCTACTTCCTATCTTGGATGATCTATCCTCAAGGAAATATTAGATTCTTATTCAATCCTATGGATCCCATTCTCCCTCCACGGCCTTCAGGTACGATTGTTAGTCTTGTCCTAGTGCATGGCACATGAAGAAGAGAGTATAATGTCCATCATTGCTCCCTCTCATCTCGAGAGGAGATCTTCATTCCCTATTGATAAGGGAATTCTCCTTGCTCCCTTTCAAAAATTTAAGGAGACTTATTTAATCCCTCTTAATCATAGAGGAGATTCCTCATTTCCTTTCAATTGGTAAGTCGTAACCACAAGATATTTTAGATTTTCATAAATACATTAACTACTAGTCCTTCATGAAGATCTTCAAGTAGTTGCATGGTTCCTCCTTTTCTTTCAATTTCATCAAATCGAGCTTTTATCTTTCTAGAACCAAACTGCGACATGATTCAGACCATCAACCTTTCATATCACTTTCCTCTATCAACAAAGGCATTATATTGAGCCAATTCATATGAACCTTAGGTTATCCTTTTGTACTTCTACCTTTCCACCCCAAGATGATATGGACATCTTGACCACATAATCTTCCAAGGATTACCAAATCCATCCACTAAATCCATATATTGATTGAGTTCAAAACATACAGTTGTAGATCTAATTGCCTTAACTTCCATTTTTCATTTTTGCAACATTATTCTAGGTAGAAAAAACCATATACCAACCATATGTTTAATACCAAAACATTAGTATCATGATTACCTCAACCTGGTGGCCTTTTCTCAAGTTATCAACTTTTGCTTACTTTTTCTTTTTGAGATCACCATCCTTTCATATGGTCTATCTCCATGCTAGAGTACTTTTCCATACTCCTATCCATTTAGTTATTTGTTAAAGATAATTTTTCTTTCTTCAACCAATCATTTAGTCCACTTCCTTTGGATCAAACTACTTTTCGCTTTTTTTAAGATAGGAATTCCTTCATGTTGCAACCATACATGAAAACTTCTAGGAAGCTTGCTTCCATAATCTATGGGTATGGTATACTCCTATTACATCATCCTGATTCTTCTACTATATATTGAAGAATCTTCTCATAACTTTGTTCTTGTAGAGGATCTTTGTTATCAAAGTGTTGTTGCATGTATAGGTTCTAATCCTTCATTTATGGAGTTGCCTTTGTCAACTCTTTCTCTTACTTTGGAAGACCATATCTGCTGTTGATCAATATCACCAAAACGAGCTCTCCTTCCAGCTACTTTACATGCTTTAAATTCACATTACAACAAGGTTCTGCTCCATTTTTTAATAATCAATGTTCATGCGGGTTCTTATAGTTCCCTCCTTCCATCATGCTCATATTTTTCAAGGAGTCATCAACAAGCACGAGTGTTGCTTTAATTTTTTGTCCTTCTCATCTTTCTTGCTTCCTTTATTATGTACCTACAATCTTCACTAACAAGTATAACCAAGAAAAATATAGAAATACAAGAACATGATGTCAATCTTGTTAATCTAGGGTTCCCATGGTTTCTTAGATGGTGTACTGCTAGGGTCCAAGTTACAAACCCTACATTTCTGGATCTAACTCTTATTAGGATTTTTACTTTCAGTGGAAACATCAACCCTAGGGTTTTGACCTAGGTTTCTTTTCACTACAACCCTTGAGAAGGTTTTACCACAAACCCTAGATTATTCTTGCAAAACCTAGATATCAAGAGCTAGGGTTTCTATGAGGGAACAAATAATTATGATTTATTTTTTAGGGCTTTCCAATCCAATACTCATCTAGGGTTTACAAACCCTAGATATTAAAATTTTCAAACAAACCCTATACATACATTTCTACCATGCAAATACCTCATCCACTTCATTTCTTGATCTCAAGGCTATCATACTAACAACTATATGTCTCTATGTTTATGCGAACCCTTTAGATTTAAAAAGATGACCTATCATGAAAGGCATACAAAATTTGTACATACCTCAATGATATTCCATACCTTTTTCTTTGCAAGGATTTTATCCTTGTTTACTTATTCAACATGTAATTATCTTCAATATAGTTGCCTCAAATTTTCTTGAACAACTAGCTTTTGTCCAAAACTATTTTACACTACTCCATTCATGGATCCTTTGAAAAAAAAACTTCATTCATTTGCCCATCGATTTTTTTTTTCCAAATCTCTAGGTCAATTTCATGGATCTCTCCCTTTCTAGAGAGGTCATCACACTTTGTACATTGATCACCATTGTCAATAGTTTTCAGATATTATTGTTATGGTCATCCGATCATCTCTTGGTCATTGTAATTAGATCATAAGCTCATCATCAAATGAGAGACACTGTAGATATAGAATTCATGTTTACTTGAAACCTTTGTATAGAGTGATAAAGCCAACCTTAGAGCATAATTATCATATTGAACATCGTCCCTTTATAATTATGAATGTTTCATCAACATGCCATCAAAGCGATACCATACACTCCTAATATAGAGATTGTGCTATGTAAGAACCAAAAGTACAATGCAAAAGCCATGGAATTGTGCCACTTAAATGATCCATTTGAAAGCTTAGAGAAATATATCCAAGCCACCAATGAGCCATTAATGATCCTCATATCAACAGGAATTCAACGATTCATGGCGTCTGTAGATTTTTTTTTACCAAGTCATCACAATTGTGACATCGACATGTACATATAGATGGCATGATACCACTGTATGTTTCATATTACAACGGAGCCACTATAACTCATATATATGATCCATGCGATCAATTCATAGATGAATGAGCTGTAGTTACATTGAATACGAGTTAAAGATGTGATTCATCAAACTATAAATAGACGCGGGCAACAATCAAACATTAGCGAGCCATAATATTCACCACAAGATTGTGATGCGATTATTTTTGATATGAAAATATTTGAACAAGGCGAGCTTACACCACGGATATGTAGGCAAGTCATCAAGCCATAATAGCTTTAGAACATACTTTCTACAGAACTCTATGACGTGGCATCCTACGAAGATTTTTGAGCCACCCATATGAACCACAAAGTTAACCTCACAAAACATTTATATATATGATCCCAGAGATAGGATAAGCCACTGCGTGATTAATATGATCCAACCCTTGTGTAAGTCAACGTAAGGAAATTTGTAGTTGAAATTAAGCCACTATAACATTGAGAGCCACAATACATGCCACATAACAATGTGAACCATGTAACATATATGTGTATCAATTTTGTGAGTCACACAAAATTATTCACAAGTCATATTTATAACAATGTGATGCCACTGTACATAAGAGAGCCTCTGTAAAAAGTGATTCATAGTGTATATACTTTGAGCCAAGTCAAAAGAATAATGATGTCTCCATTGTTCATAAATGCGATCAATATATATAGCGATGCATTAGAAAACAACAATTATGTAAATCATAGAACATACGAGCCACAACAAAACAACTCCAAATTTCTAGGTCACTATATACACATAAAGAGCTTACAATTTATTGATCCGAGTCACTGTGTAACACCCTCCTCCCACATTTACCCAAGTTAACTAACTTTCTGGGGTAAACATGTGATGAGAGGCTACTATGATATGATTCAACTCCCCATGTATAGTTAAGGAACTGAAACTAGAAAAAAAAAACCAAACTAACCTTCCACACATGCTACAGAACCTCTAGGAGCCAACCAACCTTTCCAGGTGACCAACCCTTGAGTAAAATTAGTATTTTCCTGACCTAGAGCCTCAGTCCCTCCCATGAAATGGGCATGCATGTGACTGGGGCCCTCCAGTCACTCTCATAGAAAGGGCATGCAAGCAACTGGGGTCGTTTTCAATTAGTTATGATCCCACAACCTCATATTCTGTGCCACTTTTTCAGGGCCAACTTAGACCACTGCGTAGAACTCCATGAAACTTCCAGAAGTGAAAATTAACATCAAAACAATGATACAAATGCGGAAACTTAAACAAATAATTGACTGGACCCGTACTAGCCATGACATGATTTTTGTCAAACAAGTTGCAAATTTTTAATTCTACAGGTCATAACAACAAATATGAGCATAGGGGTCTCATACTTATCTGAGAAACGTTAAGAAGCATGGAAGCCTTATCAAATTAGCTGCATTATCATCTATTAGGTCATATATTCATTGTTCATTCATTTACAAGTCAAAACATGATGAGAGCCACACATCATCACTGTTATAAAGCATGCTCATAACCAACATAAATCCAACAGAAATAACATGGATATAACAACCATAAAACCACATATAAACAAGTATATTTACCCATCAAATACAAGAGGAAAGAAGCTCTTATTAACATATGGAATATGCAACCAGGTCTGGGACTTTCATGAACCACCTGACCATAGACTAGGCTGAACCAAATCTCTCTTTCATCCAGTCATCTTGTTCCATATTCCAAGAATGAATTTGGGATCTCGTGAAACACATCCAACAAAAGAAAACCAGGGCTTCCAGAGGCCAAAACACCTCAAACCTCAACCAGTGATTCCACCTCATGGTCGGACATCACTAACCATCACCATATTTGTCTCCACCCAAGTTGTCCAGGGCTCTAGAGCATTTGTTCCAACCAAGGCTCTAGGACTAGTAACTCATCCCACAATTGTTTCCGGGCTCTAGAGAATTTATTCAATCTAGGCTCCAGGTCTAGTAACTCAAACCACCAAGGGCTCAAGAGCATTTGTCCAACCAAGGCTATAGGACTAGTAACTCAACCCATGTTGTTACATGGATCCAGAGCGTTTGTCCAACCAAGGCTCCAGGAAATAATAACACAACCAACAACTAAAGGAATATGAGAATCCACCGTTAATCCAAGAATTCCTCCATGATAACAACATATCATAACCAAGAAACCACATGCATATGCCATGCATTCCAAAACTAGCAAGGAAATCATACATGCAACTCGGCACTTGCAAGAAAAACCCATTGTAGCTGCTGATCTCGATGTCCTCTTGGACTTTCATGCTCTTCCTTTTCATTCTTGCTCCAAAACTATAAGTATGCCACACTCCTCCAAGAGTGCTCCAAGAAAACTCTAAGTGTCTGTTGTGCCCTACAACAACCCCCCATTTCATATCATTATTATTCTCAAAACTATAATGTGAAATGGGTCCCTTTTGATTTTAAATGGTATCAACTTAGTGTTACTCAAAAAGGTCCGAAAACAAAATAAAAACATTACTAAACCTTTTTGATAAACCGATTAAAGGTCTTATATATATAAATTGTAGAAATTTTGAATAATTTAACACATATTCAACAGAGATTATCCTGATCATGTACTATTGCGAAAAACATACACAATACATAAGCTCCTCTACGTTGATCATCAATATAGCAGCACCAATAACAATAAAACATCAATAGCATTCACACATTAACACAGTATGTATCCCGGGGAAAGCATCTCGCTAAAAACCCCAACTATCTGTATATTAATGATTGAGTCATGTAACATTACACAGCATAATACTTCTCACAAGTATCTCCACCTCTGTTACACACAATACAGCTCAGATCTGAATCAATCACTGGCTCAAACCTCCTTCACTGCTTGCCTGCCTCCGTTGCTCAATACCTGCTCAAGAACTGATGATAATTCCAAGGAAACCACGTATTTACTTGGATAAATCACGTGAGAACAAGCTACAATGTGGGAAAACTCATTGTCATACTCAATCCCTTGATTTGTGCAAGATCTGATGCACAACTATAGTCACAACTGATAGCAATCTGATTCTCTAACACCTGTCCCTGCTGAACTGAACATGCACTGACATGCAACTGAGTTAACTGATGTATCCATTAGTTGTATTATGAGTTAATAACTTGTGAATTAATTAATAACTAATTCACCCAACTCATCTCTAGTCTATTTTCCAGTTAGACTAAATACAACCAGTTTAACAAAGCTAAACTGAACAAAACTCCATCAACTGCACCTCCAGTCCACTAAACTCAACTCACTTGAGTTCTAACTGAAGTCCTGCATGCAAATATTAGTCATCCCATAGGTAACCACGTATTTCCTTCTGGGATCTGCATGTACCACATCCGTAGCTCATCTTGAAGTCCTCCAAGAGAATAAGACAAAGTTTATAGTCTAAATATTATTATGAGCTAATAATATTTGACTGTTCTATATTTAGCCTAGCAGTCTAAAAATAGAAGTCCATCTATTTTTACCCACATGACCAATCATCCACAAATAGCATCCTGCAACTCATATACCATGATCCATATGTCTAAAAATAGACATAGTCTAAAAATAGACTTGCGCCAAAAATAGCCTGCAGGCCCACTTAGTGAAGGCGACTCTTTTCACTAAGCTCCATCATCTTGTTGCAATCTCAACACTCCCTCTCGACAAGATATGTATTATCAGCAACCCCTATCCTGCCTCGGTGGTACTCGAATTTGCTCCTGGTGAGAGCCTTCGTCAGAATATCAACATCCTGATCCTCTGTTGGAATGTACGAAAGTAACATGATCCTCCGCTGCACACAATCTCTGATATGATGGTACCTGATGCCCTTACTGCCATATACTCGGCCTCTTGAGCTCCCTGCCCAATCTGCATCCATGAAGCCACACAACTTCATCTCATCCTCCTGTCTGTACCACAAACCATATCCCGATGTGCCTCTCAAGTAGCGCAATACATGCTTGCCCGCCTTCCAGAAGAGCTTGGTAGGCTTAACCATAGCTTGTGAAAGCTGGTTAGCTGCATAGCATATATCAGGTCGTGTATTGACCAAATACATCAGCGACCCCACCAACTGTCGATAAACAGTGGCATCCACTTCTTCTCCCGAAGTGACATCCTCCTTCCTCCAACCTCCAGGAAGAGGAGTATCAACAGGCTTGCAGCCATGCATGTTGAAC
>APFE030175216.1:4411-22647 GCA_000404065.3 Pinus taeda
GGACTCCATTAAAAATATTAATTATTTTAATATCTCCCAAACTATTTAGAATCTGCCCAAACTCTTTCTGGGTATTGGAGATCTCATGTGCCTTAGCCTCTCCACCAATTTTCATGGCTAGAGCACATCAGATGCTACCCCAAATCAACAAAGGGTCACTTAGAGAACACACTAAGGGAGACCGGTCAGTTCAATTTATGGAGCAGGGTTAGCTGAGAAATTGAACCAGTGGTTTGGTGAGCAGTCAGGAGGTAGCAAGTATGGAACAGAGAGACAAGGTCAACCAATAGAGATCAGCACTGAGGCAAGAGAGGCAGACGCAGGGCAGTTCAGGCAAACACAGAGGCAGCAGGGGATTGCGCAATCATTAACTGGGCCTGTGTGGGTGACATAGAGAGACCCAAGGCTAACACAGTCAAGTAGGGGTTGACACAGAGGGTCTGAGAGCCACGTAGATGTCAGTCAAGCTGACGCTGGGATTGGGAGAAGTGCTGGAGAATTTTTTCTCTCTGTGGGTAAGCCAGTTTGGCACCCTGTTGTACTGAAAAGTTGCTAAATAATAAAAACCTCTCTTGCTGCACCGATTTTCCACAATTGGGTTTTTCCGGGGACTGTTGTCCAAAATAACTATGTCAATGTGTTGATTCTTGTGCATATGTTTGTTTCGGTATTACGGTGTGGTATTTGTAGTAGCATTTATTTGAATGTTTATTGAAGTAATTTCATAAATAACTTATTGTGGAATAAGTAGGAAAAATAAATCAGCTGCTGCAGCGATAGAATTTTCACAATTATTCAGTTTATTGCAGTGTTGATGATATCACCTATCTTTGAAAATATCGCGATATTTTCAACAAAACAATATATCGCTGAGTAAATATCGTGATGTTGTCTGTTTTGATAATATATTAATATTTTCAAAATATCATGATATTTTGAAAATCTTGGCTAAATATCGCCATATTTTGAAAATCTCAGCTAAATATTGTTATTGCTTTATATGTTTGAAAATATGAAGAAAAAAATTGATTTTTATGTTTGCCGATATTTTCTGATATTTTTGTTGATACTGTCGTTAAGATGTTTTTAGGACCCTCGCCAATATTTTGCCGATATTGATATTTTCAACACTAGTTTATTGTTATAGAAACAATGAATTAATCACACTACAATCTTCACAAATAAAATACTGTGGAAAAGAAAAGTGCTGGAAACTGAGAAATTCTAGCAAACAAACATAAAAAATGACTCTGTTATTATTGGAAAAAGTCCTCGGAAAAACCCAATGTGGGAAAACCAGTTGCAACAGCTGAGGGTTTATATTAGTATTATGTAGTAGAAATTTTTAGTACAATAAAATGTCGCCAAATTGGGGATTCTACCCAAGAGAAATATTGGCAAAAATATACTTAGGGATTTTACCCTCTCTCCAGACATTCCTGGTACCTGATTTCTTCTGAAAGGTAAGTCGTCCACCTGCTCTACGTAGGCCCTGCGTCACCCTAGTGCAGACCCTCACACTCTTGGCCTAGAACTGCTTCCAATCTAGCCGTCTTGTTTGCTGCTAATTGGGAAAATGCTTCTCGAGCCCTCTGGAAAATATTCCTGACCTATGGAACTCAAAATTTTTTCCCTTTCATCTAAATCGAACTACTCTGCTGAAGAAACTATGCAATCCATACACTACTTCCTAGAGAAAATTTCACCCTCCTCTTTCTGACTCTCTAGAATTGGAAAACTTCCTCCAAATCATTCGTGACCTCTCCTACCACCTGCTACTCGCCTCCTGGTTCAATCTCCACTGCTAAATCACTCATGTACTTAGGAATTTGAACTCTCTGGGCAACTAAGTATCTGCATTGGTGTGTTCTCCATCTACCTATTGACCTCGTCTTATAATCTCCAGTTGGGACTCCAACGACCAAGATTAAAACTTAATTTAATTGAGCCATCTCTATGTAGAATTTCCAAAAATGATTTCAGGGTTTTGGAGAACTCCTGTGTTTTATCCTCTCCACGAGGTTTTGAGACTAGAATATCATTCGATGCTACAAAAACTAACAAAGGAGTGTGGGGATATGTGTTTATGTGCAATAGTGTGGAATGTTGCACAACATGATTGTGGAGCGCTGCCTCTAAAGAGATCCCCTAAAGGGCACATCAGGCGTACCATTAGGTTCGTCTTACCCAGGATCGAGGAGGGCATAGATGAGCATCTCTTGATCATACCCCCTGGGACTCACAGACCTATCTCTCCTTTGTGTTGCTTACAGTCACAGAGGATTTGGATGTTATCCCTTGACACTTAACACGAGCAGCAGGACACTAGAGGCTCACCTGAGACAGTTGGAAGGGACTTAGCGCACTAGGAGAGAGTCTTCTTAGTTGTGGTATATGGTCCTGGTGCAAGTTGGTAGATGCAGGCCTGGGGATGGCCCAATCTACTACAAGGGTAGCATGTGCTCCATCCTTGAGCTCACACTTAGGGAGATGCATGACACACTTTGGGAAGAACATTCTAAGGTGTTATAGGAGCATATACAATGGGTGGTGAACCTTTCTTACAGGAGGATGTTTAGACTTCAGATAGTAGTGGGGTGCAACATCGGAGACAGGATAGCAGATCTCACTGTGTGGTATGGCAGACACAAGGCAGTTTAGCATGCACCAAATTTATTCATGCTATATGGAGTCTATATATTGATTGCATGCAGGGACTAGAGACGTGACAAGGATGGGTTCCAATAGTGTTCAAGGTCTAGGGATTCAGTTGGTTGATTGGTCACTCTATTTTGTGACAAGCAAAGTCGGGGCAGAGAGTGATCTAGCTCAGTCTTGGGTTGACACATTGGGGATCGTTGAGGCCTTCATTGTATGGCAAGGAAAGTTTCCCTTGTTGGTGCTCAAGATCGAGATTAGCTTGGGATGGGTAGGAGTTGATATCATGTAGATGTCTGGGTAGGACGTGTTTGGCCTTTACAGGTATTTCACCGTCAGGTTCCATGAGAGGAGGATACGGCATGAGCATAATGGGTAGTTAGTTATAGTTAGAGTGGTGTAGCGTCAACATGGTGTATCCTCTTGATTAGCATGGGACCCCAGAATTACAGGGCTAGGAAGTTCAGCCACCCTTAAGGTTGAGTTATTTTCTATAGGAAGAGATCAAACAAATCTTCCATTGGGTTTCAATTTTACAAAGAGCATTTCGCTCCCTAGTGATTTGCTGATGGCACAAGGCACTTCACTAGTATGGTAGGATGATCAATAGGAGGAGATCATGGAGAGTTCAGACAGATGAGGATTCATCTCCACATGGGTTCGATTGTATCTTCAGGAGTCTACTCTTGAAGTACATGAGATTTTTCTCTCAACAAGGTTACTTCTTGAGGAGCTGATCAGGTTTCCACATGATTAATGCTCCACTTACTCACGATATGCAAAGTGTTCTGGTGACTACGTCTTGCGGGACCGTGAGTGGAGCAAGGGTGCTTCACATTAAGTAGGATGATTCGGGATTCTGGTATCATGGAATTCCTTTATGACAGGATAGTGCACAGATTCAAGATGACTCAATGGCACATTTGGGACCCCGGTCTTATTTATAGTGACAGTTGGGTCAACAAAGAGAGAGCGCTTGTTCAAGCATTGCTTGAGGACAAGCAATTTTTGGTCAGGTACTGTAATATCCCCAATTTTGTGAGCATGGGAACCACTAAGGAGTTTGGCTAATTTTCGTAATATTAATAGAAAGGGGAAAATATTATTTTATTAGAAATTAGCAGCAAAATAGTATTTTATTGGAGAGTGGCAGCAAAATAATATTTTATTAAAGAATGGTGGCAAAATAATATTTCATTGGAGAATGGTGGAAAAACATTATTTTATTGAAAAAAGGTGGCAAATTATTATTTTATTATAATGGCAACAAAAATCACTAAGTGAAAAATGGCCCCCACCAATAAAATAATATTAAAAAGGAGTCTAGAAGGATAGAGAAAAATTATAAGAGGAGAGACTCATTTGTTGGGCATTCTATTCCTATCTATTTTGTTGACATTGAAAATAAACTCAAGTGAGTTTCAGACTAAGGGTTTCAAGTGAAACTCTAAGTGGATTTCGGTGGACTTCGAGTGCCACCCTAGTTAGCTCTTGGGGGAGATCACTTTAGGTCTCCCATTTATGTTTATTGCAGGGCTACACCAATTCTCAAGAGGCTGAGTTTATTTCCCATCAGAAGGGCCGTGTACCAAAGAGTTGTATGGTCGATTCTTGGAGCCATTTCAAGAACAAGTTGCACAGAATTTAGGGGATGCATTCTCTACAAAAAACCAGGTCGAAAACCTTCAAGATCAAGAGGCCGAACAGACCTATTAGAGGCTGAGTTACCTGTGCTTGGAGCTGAGCCATACATCTGATCTCTGGACTGATTTCATGAGTTGTGTGGGGCTCATTTTTATATCAGTTATCTCAGATTTGGGGCTGAGTTTTAAATCAGATTTGAGGCTGAGTTTTATATCATTTTATATTAGATTTGGGGCTGAGTTTTATGTCAGTTTTATATCAGATTTGTCGAAGAGTATCCTGTAGCGAGTTATGGGGCAGTAGCATAGGTTAAAGGTAGAGTTTGGTAGAGTCAACTCTTGCATATTACAGAAGGGTATTGTACAAGGAGTAAAGCACTATATTGAGGACTATTTCGTTGCCTTGGGAGCTAAGTTCTCTTATTTCCTTAGATTTGTGGAAGAGTATCCAGTAGCGAGTTATGAGGTGGTAGCATAGGTTAAAGGCAGAGATTGAAAGAGTCAACTCCTGCATATTACATAAGGGTATTGTACAAGGAGTAAAGCAATATATTGAGGAATATTTTGTTGCCTTGGGAGCCAAGTTCTCTTATTTCCTCATAGCTGTAGTCTATGTCAATAAATGATATTAAGACTGTGTATTTTCCAGCATTTTGTTAATGCAAAGTATATTCATGGTCCATGTTAATATCTGAGCAAATACTATAAACGAGTTTCCACACCACTGGTGTACGAGCGGGCTTTGTATCATTGATGATATCGCCTTGCTGGTATTTATAGCTCCTATTGAAGGTTATTTTTCCTTGTTGGTGACATTCCAATACTATATAGTCATCTGCAACCATTCTAGCCTCTATTATGCTTTGGTATTTCAGATTTCAGATCTGATATTATTGCTGGACTATATATTTTCAATGGTGTGCATACCATTAAATTTAATGCAAGGTGTATAACAGTTGTTCTCCAATATCTTTTTCATGTATGCATAGTCTGAGCATGTGATTTTAATTACAAATCATAAATAGAACACCTACAACACATTCTCTACAATATGTTTGTTAAAATATCACACTGAATCCCAACATACAAACTCAAAATTTTCGTGCCATTTCTAAGATATTCTGAAGAGGGAACATTACATGTATACATGCATTTGAGGACTTTCTTGGAGTAAGGAGCTCTCTTGGATCCATGTCTCAGTTCTTTGATGCATTATTGCATATTCAAGAGGATGATGTCATGGTGGAGACTCCTTTTCTCCAATACATGTGGGTTATTTTTGGAATTTTGTTATGTTTTTGAGTTATTTTAAGGTCACCTTGTGAATTTTGACCTAGTTGAATGCTCAGGTAAATATTTTTAGTGGTTTTGCTTTTAATATTAATATAATAAGGCTTGGTTATCCTTATATAAGTAGAGAGGGGCCTTTTTCATTCTTCATAATCATTCATCGTTGCACTTCTCTCTTTTTCGGAAGTGTGCATTAGCTTTTGCCTCTTTTCTACTTGCACGAAATGTAGTTCTATGGCCAAATTTCTCTTTGAGGTCGATTTTTTCTTGAAGTTGGTTTCTTGCGATTGATTGAGGAGATTATTTAAGAAATTTTCTAAGTTTATTGCTCATCTTCTAGATTTTGAATGCTATAATGTAAATTAGGGTTTTTCACATGTGCCATGGTTTAAATCTCTATATTTATCTAGAAATTGTGATTATCTATGCCATGCAAAATTGTTTTCCTTGAATCCTTTAAGAGAAATCCCAGTTGTTCATCTGATCTGTAAACCGCCATGGATATTCCACTAGAGAGTTCGTCACAACAGATCTGATAATATTATATTACAAATCTAAGTTTCTACACTATTACAGTTTTATTTAATTTTTAAATCTGTAAAATTAATTGTAATTAGTGCATGCTTGTAAAAGTAAATCAAGCAGAAAAGTTGAGAATGAAAAAATAAGCCCACACACACATAATACACAAGATATGCTCTTTGGGAAATCCTTTTGGGAGAAAACCCAGTTGGAAGGTGAGGTCGCTTCGCTCTCTTTCTCTGTCTAAAAATATGACTGCAAATACAAAGAAGTAATGTTTGTGGCCCGTGGGCTACTACAATGCACAGATCCTCTCTATGTGTTCTACCTCCTATCTCTACTGGCTATCTTTTCTTAACTATGGAACAAGATGCTCTCGAAAGAATGGAATGCCTCTTCTTTCTAGTGGCCCGGTTATAACACAACTCGATAGCCTACTAGTGGTTAAGTTTGACTACATCAACTCTTAACTGGAGTTACAAAATAGACTCTTCTAGAGTCATTTACATCAAAAACATGTGGCTAGCCCATTTTCCATGAATAACGGGGATTGATGTGGCATCCTCCCGAACTATAGGTGTAAAAACAGGAAGGTCAACTTCTAAATGGCATAACTTTTGCATATGAACTCTGATTGACGCGATTTTTGCACCGTTGGAAATATTTTTGTGTGTAGAATAGCATGAAAAGGTGCAACATTAATGCAGCGAACTTTACCCTCAAAAAACGTCGTTTGATGCCTCAAAATGCTCCCGGAAAGTTTCAGACCCCATTTTGCCAAATTGGGTCCCGCCGGTAAAAACAACCCCGTGAGATGATTCCTCCACTTTTTCCACTCTAAATGCATCGATATGGATGAAAAATAATATAATGATCCAATTTGGATCAGCATTTCTCAAATCTAAAATCTCCCTATTAAGGAAGGCACTAGGGTTTGTAAGAAGAGGCTTTAGACCTCTCACCCTTTTCAGCAAGCATTAGAGGAATTTTGAGCTCTAAAATGGGCCTCCTAAGGAAATTATAAAATAATAGTGGAAATAATAAAACAAGATTAGATTACATCATCAAATTTTATAGGAAAAAAGAAAAAACTTTTTTTTCAACGTATCTCCCTATGGATTTACTCAAATTTTGAGCGAGAACACTCGTTGGATGTAAAATTTGATTCTTCATCCAAGGCGTACCCATGTTGCATACTTTCAATGGACCCTGATACACGAAAAATGAGAAATACATGGAAAAACATGATTGCAATAATGTTTTTTCATGTATTTCTCATTTTTCATGTAGCAGGGTCCATCAAAAGTATGCAACATGGGTACTCCTTGGATGAGAAATCAAATTTTTCATCCAACGAGTACTCTTACTTGAAATTTGAGTATAAACTTAACGAGATAAGTTGAAAAAGTAGTTTTATTATTTTATTATTTTTTAATCTTTTTACTTTTTAAGCAAAAAATGGTGAATAATTCCCCATGGTTGACATCATCATCTTGAATCCTATTGGTTCTTATAATGTTTATTTTTGTTGTACATTTTTCTTAGGAGGCCGATTTTAGACGTGAAAATTTCTCTAATGGTAGTCCTCATTAAATTTTCCCTAGGTAAATCCATTACCCATTTCAATCAAGGCACTAGTCTAGGTGGTGGTGATAAAACCTTCTACTTTCACAGATTTCTCTTTCTTCTCTCTTAAATTCAAGATATCTAGGGTCAAGTTCTCTTTGAAATATTGCTAAAAGTAATTTTGTTTGAGGTGCTTGTTACCCAACAAAGTGGGTACCCCCCTAGTAGAGCATTTCTCCTATTCATTTTCTTCCATTTGGCAGCTAGCAACCCCTTACAGGGAAATCTGATCCAAAAAATATGTTATTCATTGTGCAATCGGTTGATTGTGCTTGTTTTTCATTTTGTGCATTTGGCATGGATTATTTGGTGACTTGGAAGAATGGAGGGTATTGAATTTGGTTTTGTTCTCTCACCTTAAATGGAAGGTTAATCTTCAATCCTAGTCCCGTGGGACCTCCTCTATTGGCCCATGGCTTTAGGAAGGGCGCTACTTGGGAAACCTAGATTTTGGTAGTGTGGTCTCGTTTTCTTGTTCCATATTTATCACTTCCCTCCACACATTATGAGCCCTATACATCATCTCCCTTCTCTGGGTCGATAGGGTGTTGGCACAATCCCTCCCCTTACCCACATATCTGGGTCCCGAAGGTTAATGTAGGTAAAGAAAGATAAAAGTGTATCATGGCCACAATCAAGAAACAAAAGAAAGAAAATTATAAAATGCAAAATATGGCTAGGACGTTAACATTAGCACATGGGAAAAATCCAAGCATGAACTCTACCCCTTATCATATGGCCATCACCTGGTTCCTAGGGCCAATGTTGCCCCATTACATCACTAAAAAAGAACCATTGCACACCCCATTCCCTAGTGGGCAATGAACTGCGCCACCACTAAGGGAGTAATCAGTGTTATGCATCATACTTAAATGCTCAATCCAAAACCCTCAACCTTGCATCTCTAATTGATAGTCTTGATCCTTTGTTGACTAATCACTATAAGACTATTTCTTGTGGCTATGTAATATCCCTGATTTTGTGAGTGTGGAAATTACTAGGCAGTTTGCTCAATGTTGATGATATTAGTAAAATGGGGAAAATATTAATTTATTAGGAAATGGCGACAAAATATTATTTTATTAGGGAAGGGCGGAAAATATTATTTTATTAAAAAATGACGGTAAAAGTCACTTAGTGGAGAATGGCCCCCACCAATAAAATAATATTAAAAAGGGGGAAATCTAGAAGCTTGGAGAGACTCAAATGGAAATTATAAAAGGAGGGTGGAATCATTTTGCTAATCATTCTATTCCATCATATCTTACTGTCAGTGGTGAGAAGCTCAAGCGATTTTTGATCTTGAGGGTTTCAGGCAATGTTACTTGGGAGTGGGAGCGAAAACGGGTGCGGGAGCGACATTTTCAAAAGCTCTCGGTTTGGGAGCGAATCCCGGAGTGATTTTATATAATATATATATTTTTTATATTTTGATACAATATATGTCAACAAGAATATGTAGGAATGATGAATTAGATATAAAAAACGTAAAAAAAAACATAGATTGATCATTGGAACCATATAACATTCAATCATCTAGAAGGTTATAATCTTCATCAAACCACGGTCCAAGTTAGTAACATACAGCATATCAAGTCTCGTGAACTCATGATTCATCAATCTTAAAGTTTCAACTTCAAGCTTTCAAAATTGAAAATTCAATATATAACATTTGTCATCATTGATCACCCAAAGTTGTACTTGTAAGCTAAGTTTAACCATTACAAGAAATATATCTAAACATGAAATGAAATGTTATAAAATGAATTATGAAATGAAATGAAACAACTTTCATGAAGCATCATATTCATAATTCAGAATCATTACCAATGAGTTATAATTGCCAACTTCAAACTTCAAACTTAAATTGTCATATATTGTTTACAAAAAATATCATAATAAATATGAACGATTCAAGACTCAACAATTATGAAAACTAATAGAAACTAGAAAAGACAAGTAAACTGTAAATCTATTAGCTACTACTTCATGTGGTCCTTGCCACGATAAGTGTTTGATGTATGAGTAGGTCATGGTGGTCTTCTAGGAGTCTCCTCCCGCACAGACCGACGACCAGACACAGAAGGCACATGCCCTCCACGTGAGGGTGTAGATGGAGGCGGCGACAACAAAGGAACAAGACTTGGAACTCGAGCACTGCTACTGGATGGTGGAGGTGGCATGGTCATTGCTTCATCTTCCTCTCTCATAAGTTCCACTTCCAGTTCTTCAAGATGTATAGTGCCATCCTCCAAACTATCATCCTATGGGTGGTTGTCCCAAATTTTATATGTTGGATCCTCATAAGCCCAAGGGTAAAAACAACGGGGTAGCAGATGCCCTTTCATGTAGACCAGCCACATTGTCTCTTATGAGCTTGGATGCAGACTGGAGGGCTCGACTCTTAGTAGAGTACTCCAAGGACAGATTTGCATGTGAGGTTCTGGATGGGCAGGTGGCAAATGACAGGTACAGGGTGGTCGATGAGATCATCTACTATAGGGACCGGATCTTCTTGACTGAGGGATCTCAGCTCAAGAAGAAGATACTACAGGCATCACATGATTCACCATTGGTCGGCCATTAGGGGTTTACCAAAACCTACAGGGCCATTAGAGAGAGGTTTTCATGGAAGGGCCTCAAGGGGGACATACTCCAGCATGTCCGGGAGTGCGATGTTTGCCAGAGGAACAAGGGGGAGATGAGCCATCCCGTAGGATTGTTGCAGCCTCTTCCCATTCCGGAGGGGAAATGGGAGTGTATTTCGATGGACTTCATCACAGGGTTGCCATGGTACAGGGCAAGGATTGTATATTTGTTGTCGTTGATCGACTGACAAAGTACACACATTTTTTTGCCATATCCGCACACTATACAACAGCGCAGGTGGCTGAGCTATTGTTCAGAGAGGTCTTCAGGCTACATGGTCTTCCTAAGACCATCACCAGTGACAGGGACAGCCGTTTCAGGGCGGGTTTTGGCAGGAGCTTTTTCAGCTAATGGGGACGGAGTTGACACCGAGTACTAGTTATCACCCACAGACAGACGGGCAGACAGAGATAGTTAACAAGTGGCTGGAGGGCTACTTGCGTAACTATGTCAGTGGGCAGTAGAGAGCGTGGCTGAAGTGGCTGCACCTGGGGGAGTACTGCTACAACACTACACATCACGTGTCCATCGATATGTCACCATTCTATGCTTTGTATGGATATCATCCTTTATCTTTTGCTGACGTGATGTTTGGTGCTAGCAAGGCTCTGAGAGCCAAGATTTGGATCCAAGAGAGTCAGGATTTTCTCCGAGGCTCAATTATAATATGGCAAGCGCAAACCAGCGAAGCTGTATGCTGACAGGTCGGTGGAGAGACAGTTTGAGGTAGGACTTGGTCTCCTACGATTACAGCCATACCGACAGTCGTCACTGAAGCAGAAGGGGGCTGAGAAGCTCAAGCCCCGCTTTTATGGGCCATACAGGGTGATACGCAAGATTGGACAGGTTGCGTATGAATTGGAACTGCCCTAAGGCAACAAGATTCATATCGTCTTTCATGTATCATGCCTAAAGAAGGAATTGGGACAGCAAGTGACAGTGACAGATGAGCTATCACCCACGGATGATGAGGGGCATTTTGTGTTGCAGCTAGAGGCTATTATTGATACCAGGGAGAGGCATCTGTGGAGCAGGACAGTCTGGGAATTCTTAGTGAGGTGGAAGAATTTACTGGATGAGGATGCCACTTGGGAAAGTGAGAAAATTTTGCAGCATCCATCACTTCAGTTGCTTGAGGACAAGGAACATTTTGTCGGGGGATACTGTAATATTCCTAATTAGCCATGGCTAATTGGAATATTCGATTTTGCTCAATTTTGCCTTCTATAGTTATTTATAAATAAAAAAGGTGAGGAAAGGGGGACATAACTCACTTTTAGAATAAAGTCACTCCCTAGTAGCACAATGTTGTGACTTAAAAGGGGAGCCAAGGGGTGCCAAAGGACCACGTGGAGGAGGGACGCATGCAGACACTTGGAGGGACTGCGCAGATGGAGAGGAGCACATGGCAAGAGAGGGGCTACGTTGGAGGAGGTGGGCCTTAGGGTTGAGAGAGGCCAACACTATAAAGGAGAGAGAGCCTCCTCATTTTGTCATTTGATTATGTGCATTTGAGCTAGTCACATCGACTTGGAGCACGCTGGCTGTTTAGCCTATCTGCAACACTGTTTAGTGCATTGAGTGTCTTCGTTCAGAGATCTCACCCTTAGCCTCGGGAGACTTCGAGTGCCTACTTGGGAAAGGTAGTTTTTAGCAGTCTTTTGCAGTAGGATTGATCTTCGGCATTGAGGAGGAGCTGAGCATTTGAGGACTGTGTAGTCTTGAGAGAGAGGGACGCAGTTCTTTTGGTGGGAGTTCCAGATTAGGGGTTTGTGGAGGATTTGAGCCGGGATATTGAGCAAGGGATTAGCCCTTGCATATTGGAGGATTTTGGTAGAGTTTTAGGCAGAGTTTCGGAGGATTCTACTCAGTGGCAGCGCAGAGCCTTGAGGGACAACGTAGATCCTCAAGGGGGTAATTTTCGGGGGTCAGCTATTTCAAAAAAGCTTTCTGGGTTTTTCTGGGTTTCTTGAGTAGAGGCTGATTCCAGAGTTTCAGCATTTACTGAGGAGGGGAACAGCCCCAAATCCTCACTTGATTACTAGTAGTAGCAGCAGCACGGCAGTTCTCCAGCAGCTTGGACGCAGTTCAGAGAGAGGCCATTCCTTTACTATTCTGAGTGTATTTCTTCACTTGCCTTGTGCAAGTCGAGGTGCCATCTTTCTGATTACCTCCTATACTCATTCCATTACTCAATATAATAAAATGGCTTAGCATTTCTCTCTGCATTTCTTGAGTATCTGCTTATATTTCATGTTTACATTATTATATGTTGCACCACTGTTACTTTTATCACTTTGAGCTTCCCGGTTACTATATCATTTGTATGTATTTGGTTAGAGTTTGCTTGGGTTTGAGGGATATCCCGGAAAAGGGATATTACATACACAATGTGGTTTGGTCTTGTTTATCTTTTTGAGCTTCAGCTAACTCATGTTCACTCTCCTCCAGCTCCTCCTCTCTGGGGTTTTCATCAAATCCACTATGGCCCCCTTCTTCATCCCCTTCTTCATTTTCAACCCTCCTTTTTCTACTCTCCAACACCATAATAACCAAAAAAGGAACCAAGAAGAAGAAAATGCCAAGAAATATAACCATGATGTTTGAAATTTGAAGTTTTGAATCTGCAAAAAAACGGAATGGGAATGGGAATGGAAAATAGAGAAAAAAATTATTTATTTATTTAGGAATGAACATTGAAAAAAATTGCTAGAATCGAGTGTAGAGCCTACCTATTTGGCCTCCAATCTCCCCTTGAAAGCTCTTCAATCTCCCCTTGCTCCTTGCTTTCTCTTGATCTCTCACTCTCTTGCTCCTTGCTCCTTGCTCTCTCTTACTCTCTCCTTGCTCCTCACTCTCTCACTCTCACTCTCACACAAAGAAATGAATTTGAGGGAGGGTCTATTTATATTCCCTTCCTCCCTTTATTTTCATACGCGTCGTTTTTGTTTTGTTTTATTTTTTGTTTTGTTTTTGTTTTTTTTTTTGCTTTTTTGTTTTTTGCTTTTTTGTTTTTATTCCCTGGCGTTGCTCACCACCACTAGGAGCAACTTTTATAACCAGGGAGCGGTTGGGACCAATCTCTCCCCAACCGCTCCCGGGTTGTAAAAATCGCTCCCGGAGTGATGGGAGCGACACTCCCTTTGTCGAATCGAAAAAAGGCAGGGAGCGCTCTCCCGATCCGCTTTCGAGTCGCTCCTGCCCGAAGTGCAGATTGGGAGCGGGATCGAGAGGGGGGGCACTCCCCTGCAACACTGGTTTCAAGCAAAACACTCACACTAGTTTCGATGGATCACTTGCAATCCGAACTAGTTTTCCTCCTTCGACGGAAATTATTTGCCACCATAGTTGGATTGTTTTTCTTTGTTTATTATTGAAGAGTTAATTGAGATTGTTGTAGAGAAGCTTCAATATTTGGATAAGTTGTTTGCAGGGCTACACAAATCTTCAAGAAGCCGAGGTTATCTCTTTCAAAGGGTCAAGTACCAAAGGGATTGGGTGGACAATTCCTAAATAATTTATAAAAGTCGAATTGCATAAATTAAGGGGACATTTTCCTTGCCAAATTCAGAATCGAACCCTCACTAGGGCAAGAGGGTCGAGTAAATATAACTAAGGACGAATTATTTGTCATATCAATTAGAGGTGGGGAAGGAGGAGATCATGCTTGCAAATTCCAGACTTATTTGTATCCAAAGATCACAAAGTGTTAAGAAAAAATTGCATTTCCAGAGTTTTTCTTGTGCTAGCACCAAAGGACGATCTCATTGAGTTTATAGAAGGGCCGAGTTAATTGTTGCACCAGTATTGTGGAGGTTGAATCATTTGTAAGAAGAGGGACAAGTTGTAAATTTGTTCTAAAGACCATGGATCCCATTGCATTATCCAAGAAATTTGCTTAGCCATCTTTTGTTCTAGATCTGATTCCCCACATTGTTATCAGTCAACAAGGTCGAGCTTCTTCACTAAAGAAGGCCAAAATTCCTCTTCCAATACTGTTAAATTGGCATGCAAATCTTAGGGATTCCTCACCATTCTTAGTAGAGGCTGAATACTCTTTTCTAGTGGCAAGTTATTACCAAATAAAGATCCCATTGGCAGCAGTGAAATTTTTGAGGATTAATCCTCTATTTGGTTGGAAATATCATTGTTTCCTGATGTGACAAGTATTGCAATATCAGAGGTCAAAGCATATTATTAAGGAGGCTAAGTTGGGCATTGTGTCAAGTAGGAATTCACTCATTGATAACTGCAACATGTTCAGGTTTATGCCAGTAGGTTTATCTTGTAATCATTGAAAAATCAAGCATAATAAAGCTCAGATTTTGACCCCAAAATTTGGAAAGTTGTTACTTCCTATTATGTCCTTGAATTATTTGAAAAAATTATATAGTATTTAGCTTAAGTGGTTTTCCAGAGTTTGCTTACAATCTATTTGTAGAAAGATGCCAAAGAATTTTAATATATTTTTGGAAACATTTCTTGAAATTGTTTGAAATAATCCTCTCAATTGCTTGAAGTTTGTTTGGTACATTACAGTTATATGACATCACATGCCCTATCATTGAATATTTTTCAAACCCTAACTTATAGCAACCCTATTTTTGCTTAAGTGGCGTAGGGAGTAATTGTGCTTTGGAAAAGATTATCTTAACCCTTCTAACTCCACCAGTATCCTATCACAATTATTAGAACTTTCCATCACCTTAAACCCTCGTTGAATATCCTCTAGGTCATCCATACATAGTGAATCCTCCCTTGTGGTTCAATATACCACTAAATAGTTGGATTTAGGCTGCAAAGGTGATAATGGTGGCCAATCTCTTGTTTCCACGAGGTCTAGAGGCGTTAACAATAGAAAATATCAATGAAGGATGAGAAGTGTGTCATGTTCCTTTTTATGTTTTCCCTTATAGCACGGTTAGAATGGACTTCCAGGGTTGGAGGCAACTAGGTCACAGGAGCAGATTTACTCCATCAGTGGGCCCAGGGACTTCTAGAGGGGCTTTATGGGGTTTGGAGGAGTTTTCATGGGATTTGATGGCATTCGCTGGGAATATTCCATCATCCGCTCAACTTTCCTTTTATTCCATTGCATTCCAACAACTTTTAAAAAATAGGGTTATTACTGAGCCTAACTCCATTAATTACGCTTAAGGTAGCATTCTGGGAGGAATACTTGATAGAACACCTTAGTGTAATAGCTTGTTGGAACCAAAACGAGAAGATCTATGGGATAAGATAGTGGGAAGTGACTTTTAGTGACCCGAGGAACAATTGTGGCTGATTTACCATTTTCCTGAATTAAAAGAGTATTTTAATTAATTAAAAGGAGTGAAAATGTACTAAGTGATTAAAATAATAATAAAATAAAGGCTTCTAGAGGGGTCCATGAGATCTATAAAGAAGAGGAGGAGACCATTTGAGGACATCTTGGATTTATGCATGTTGTCTTTGGTGAGGTCTTGAGAACCTAGTTCCCAGCTTCTATAGCCCCAAGACGGAAATCCTCGGGTTTGCTATTGTGCATTGAACGAAACCTCAACACTCTTGAGGAGGTTCCACCCAAGAATATCATGGTGCTTCAGTGGATATTTTGAGAGCATATCGGCAATAGCAGTTTTGTGCATTAGAGTTGGGATCATAGAGAGCTCCAATTTGGGCGATATTTTCAGTTATAGTTTGGATGTCGTGTTAGCATTGGAGAAAATTATTTGGAGGCCAATTTATTCATCTCAATTATGTCTATGTAATATTATGTCCAATAATAAAATAAAGCTAAGATTGTTTCCATTTATTGTGTTATTTGAGACGCTGTGTTTTTACTTGTCATACTTTATTGTCAATTTTCTATCAAATGGATGCAATTTCTTTTTATGAATGAATTTGTTGAAAATTAGCCAAATATTTTGTTTGGGATATTACAAAGTGAGTGAAGGTGAGAATAGGAGAAGGAAGGAAAGGCAACAAAGTTAAGGATAAACTATTGGAGGAAATAGAGGTGAGAGGTAGTAAAGCTAGGACTGAAAAACTAAACCAAAGAGGCCAAAGGTGACAACATTAGAGATTAAACTAAATCCAAGAAGTAAGAAGTAGAAATAGTAGTTGATATAGCAAGTGAAAGAGGTGAGAATCAACAATTCTAGATCTTAAATAGTTAAGGAAAGAAGAAAATGGTAATAATGCTACTGTTGAACTAGGGAAGGTAAGAGCCGAGTGGAAGGAGGCATTGGAAGAATGGTTGAGGAAGTGGACACATAGATGCAGTCTATGGGATGTGACAACCAAGACCAAACACCCTAATATGCAAAAGAGAGGCAAGGTGATTGGTCCCATTAAAGGAGAAGTCATCTCGGGTCGGGCCCTACCTGAGAGGACCACCTAGAGAGACCCATTAATAGTGACCATGTAATATTCCTAATTAGCTATGGCTAATTGGAATATTCGATTTTGTCTAGTTTTTGCCTTCTACAGTTTTTTGTAAATAAAAAGTGAGGATAGGGGAACATATATCAATTTATAATAAAAAGTCACTTCCTAGGTAGCACAACGTTGTGACGTAAAGGGGAGCCAAGGGGGCCAAAGGGGGACGCAGAAATGGGGCCCACGCAGACACATGGAAGGACTACGCAGGAGGGAAAAGCACACGTGGCAAGAGGGGAATCACGCAAGAGGAGGTGAGCCTAGGGATTGTGAGAGGCAGAGGCTATAAAATAGACATGAGCCCCCTCATTTTGATTCATTCAGTTATGTGCATTTTGAGCTAGTCGTTTCGACTCCTGAGCACGCTGGCTGTTTAGCTAGTCTGCAGCACTGTTTAGTGCATCCAGTGTCTCCGTTCGGGAGATCTCACCCTTAGCCTCGGGAGACTTTGAGTGCCTGCTCGGGCAAGGTATTTCTTTTGGTGTTTCAGCAGTAGTTTTGGCAGCGTTTTGGATGACTGCACAACACTGGGAGAGGGATGCAGTTCATTTTGGTAGCTGTTGGGAATTGGGGTTTGCAAGAGGATTTATGCTGTGTGAGTGAGCAGGGGACCAGCCCTTGCCTATTGGTGGATTTTGGCAGAGTTTCCTAAGTGGAGTTCCAGGCAGGATTTAGAGGGGTTTTCAGAGGCAGCATAGAGCCTTGGAGGAACTGCGCAGATCCCCAGGAGGGTTATTTTCGGGGGTCGGCCATACTCGGAAAGATTTATGGATTTTTCTGGGTTTCTTGAGTAGAGCCTGAATCCAGAGTTTCAGCTTATTCCAAGGAGGGGAGCATCCCCAAATCATCAGTTGTTTCCTAGCAGCAGCAACATTCACGCAGAAAGGCCATTCGTTGTTATTCGGGGAGTATTTCTTCACTTGTCTTGTGCAAGTCGAGGTGCCATCTGTCTGATCACCTATTGTACTCATTTTATTGCTCATGATAATAAAATGGCTTAGCATTTTCTCGCTGCATTTTTTGTATCTGCTTATATTTCCGGTTTACATTATTATATGTTCTTCCACTGTTATTTTATCATTTTGGGTTATTATATCATTGCACATGTTTGGTTGGAGTTTTTGCTGGGGTTTGTGGTTTATTCCGGGTTAGGAATATTACAGTGGTATCAGAGCATAGATCTAGCTCAGCCTGTGGAGCTAGCAATCTATGACACCGGGGGAAAAATCATACATTTGCTACAGAGGTAGGAGGTATAGAGATACTAGACGTAGGTTGGAGAATACCTACGAAGAGGGAGATTGTGCTCATGTGGTAGACGCAGAGCAAGAAGAGCCAGTAGTGGATGCAGAGCAGATGGCAAACGAGGACGGGAATAGATTTGCGAATATGCTCCTCAAACCTGTGCAGGATCTATCGAGACAG
>APFE030175230.1:0-18648 GCA_000404065.3 Pinus taeda
CATCTATTCAAGATTTGGGTCAGCCATCTATTCGTCTTCTTCGTGCTCTTCCTCTCCTTCGAAGTCTGATGTGTCCAACCCTGATTCTATTGGTTCATCTCCGCCTCTGCCTCCTCTGCCTCCTACACAAAATTCTAATCCTGAGATCACAAGAGTGCCTTGTTCATCTTGCCGGAGGATTGGAGGTTTCTTTCCGTCTTCGATAGCTCCTCTTGGACCTTCAAGTGTGGCAAGGTTTTCTTCCTCCAACGATGCTACTATAACTTTTGTGAGATTGGCCTTTGGCTTCCTCACTGCACGTCAAAGATGTTATCTGTCTGGGATTAGTCTGACTACTTTCACGAGCTGCGCTGAGTGATGGGTTTTGAACAGAGCGAAGGTGTTGATACGAAGTCTCGTGCTCAACCTGGGAGGTTTGGGGGAGAAGTAACCAACTGGTCGAGTTTCGATGAGACGAGAGTGTGAGTTCTGCCTTGACCAAGATGTTTGTCAAATTGAGTGTGAGGGAATTTCATCCTGTACAACTGGTTGCCCCCTTCTAGCGCCAGAAACATTGATTGGTGCTGCACTCGCAACATTAAGGATCACCCTGTATGAAGTCTCAACTAGACATCACATCATTTGGTGTGGGAGTCCCATTTGGTATGATGGCCTAGTTTCCATTGTCTTAAGGATTTGCCTCAACTCTTGCTTGTCAGCACAGGAGAGTGGCTCACTTTGTCTTCAAGAAGTGAGGTTCGCGTGCCTGCTGAGTGTAAGTGTACTTGTGTCAATGGTTATTTCACTGTGAGGGGAAAAGGTGAAGGTGAGTTCCAAGTTGAAAGGGATCAGTCCCAACTCGGCTAGGAAAACACAACACAAAGGACATATACAACTTCCGGCGAAGCAGTCCACTCAGATGCAGCAGTCACAACATACAAGGTTCATGTGAAAGGTTTGTCTGATGTCTGACATAGCAGTCGACACGACCAGGACAAAATTAACATCATTTACAACACATTTCCATTAATAGATTATGAATTACAACAAATGAATCAATTCAGATGTAGAACACGTGGTTAAAGCAACATGCATTACAAGTGTTAAAGATCAGTCTTACAACAAATACAATACATGTGTGAAAACATGCTAGCCTATTGACAAGCTTCTGAATTAAGCGAAAGTTCCAAGACACATTGTTACACCATACATCACTAACCCTGTCAACAAGGCATTGGAGCCACTACTTACTCCTCAAAGAAAATATTACAGACTTCCTTGGCTAGTGGGAGGAGATGAGGTGAAAATTCCTTTCATGTACAAATGAGGGGGGTATTTATAGCCAAGGGTGAAACTGACCCTTGTGGCTGTTCGACTACCCTCATGACCATTCAATTTCCATGACTCTCCGACTTACATGACTATGTTAAACAAGTGGGTCTCTTGGACTTCCATGTTACATCACATTGACTGAAAACAAGCCCATAGTGGATATGTGGGCAACATGACTCATGACATGACAAGACAATGCTAGTACATTCGTGTTGCTGCTGAAGTGCATGTCAAGCTACAATGCTGCTAAGTGATGGATGTCTTCATGGTGTATCATAGCTTCACCTCTACATGGCGAAGTGCGTGGAGTCTTTGATGGTTCTTTGTTCGCTTGATGAAGCTCTATCATGTTGTTCCTTGATTTCATGTTGGAAGGCTTGACATGCTCACTTGTTCGCGAAGGTGCATGTTCGTCGCATTTGTATGCTTCACATGCTTTGTTCGTACATCCGTTAGTTAACCTATCCATCTGCATGTGCTTCCTTCGTCCATCCCGTTTGTTGTCTTGACATGTTTGTGGGTGTACCTGTACTTGCAATCACTCATGATGAGACGACATCAAATCCAAAACCTCGTAGTTTACCATGACACACGATCATTCAAATGCGGGCGACTAGGAGAGGTAGTAGGGTTGTGATGCGGGATGATGGCTCCAGGAAACTGCTGATAAAAATTGCACAAGAGTCACTGAGAGATGGAGACAGGCGATTTGAGTCGACAGTGACTGACTGCAAGTTCTAGCTCAGCTAGGAGGCAAAATTGGGCAAATTTTGGGAGGAAAAGTTCGGGTTGCTGGAAGGCAAGGCAGGCATGCTCTGCGCATTTTCTGGAATGAACAGTCAGTAGGGGCTAGACAACCAATTTTGTGCAATTTTCTAGAGGAATGGGTCGGGCTTCATGAGGGGTCTGCATTTAGGGATTGCGCAATTTTTCCAGGGAACTGCCCGGGAGACTGGCAGCCAAATCTGTGCAATTCCCAGAGGGAACTGCCAGTTGGCTGCTGGGGTCACTAGAAGCCAAATCTACGTAATTCCTAGAGGGAACTGCCATTTGGCTGCTGGGGTCACTGGCAGCCAGATCTGCGCAGTTCCTAGAGGGAGCCGCTAGTTGGCTACTCAGTCACTGACAGTAGAAACTACACAATTCTTGGAGAGAACAAACAGTCTGTTGTTGGGAGCTGCTGGCTGGGAAAATTGCATTAAGGCCAAGAGACCGGCCTGCTGATCATCTCTGCGCAATTTCTGAGCTGAGCTGATTGATGGGTAGCAGGAGGCCTGCTCATGAGAACTACGCAATTTCTGAGATGAACAACCAGTCGATTGTCTAGGTGGCCAGCATGAGTGCTGATTAAATTGCTTGCGGGCATCACAACTTGAACGAACTAGCTTGGTGTTTCTGTGCTGTTCTGGTTGACATTCGATCAAGTTAAATAGGGTGATGGTCTGACTATCAGTGAAGAGTCTAGGTCAGTGAAGAGTCTGGGCATCAGAACTTCAACAAAAATGACTAAGTGTTTTAACAGTCGAAAGATGTATAGGTGATGATATGGACACACACTCGCACGACTTGACAACGAAACGACGAAACCTTCCGGATACACATGATAAACATGATTAACTGATGGTGCAAGTGACAAGCACGACACTCGTGATTGATTGTTCATGATCAAGATGATGCCTGTGTGACAATGAATGTGACTCTGTGTGTGAGTGCGACAGACGTTTTCATGGCGAACATATCAAACACATACGAAGCAAAGACCTTGAGCATAACCAGAAAATGGTCGCAAGCATGACATAGACATCAACATGCAGAGATTTGAGTGCAATAAACAAGCAAGGTGAATGTAAATACTCACACGAGCTCACAAAGTGAACCCGAGTGTGTGCAGTCATCAAGTGAAACTCTCCAAGGGAGGCTCCGAAATTGGTGCAGGCCAAAATTTTGGAGGGTGGTTGTAGCCGCTACAACACATAACATCTCACCTTTAAGCAAAATATAATAAAATATGTAAATAAATGTGAGAAAAGTTGATTTTAATAAGATGGAGAGTGGCATTAAGGCCCATATAATTTACCTATTGATGAGCTTCATCAATATGGTTGCGCATAGGACCAAGTTATAAGCTTTTATTATTGGGTCGTGGGCTAAAGGCGCACCCATTTTCCACTACGTCTGGGTCACATGGACACACATGTCGCCCGGGGTCGATCCCCTAAGGGCTAGCCACCTCTACACCCGCACTCTTGGTTGTGTGAAGGGTCATGTGACATGGGGTTGGCTCTTAGGGTTGGCCCCTTTCATAATCTCTACCTACAGTTCTCTATTGAGCTATGGCGCATAGTTTTATGGTTGGGCTAGACGATGGGGCTGGGGCTAAGCCATGGCCGTTGGTCCCACCCCTTGGTTTCGAGGGCATAGGAACTGGGGTTGGGGCTTAGCCCTAGCCCCAACCGCCAACAGTAAATACATTGGAATTTAAATACAATCCACAACATTATATGGTTAAGTAACATTGCATGGCGTGTTGGTAAAGTGGTTTGGTGCTTGATGCTTGGTTGAGAGATCGATCCCGGTGGGTTGATGGCCTCCATACAAAATTTTAGACCACTCTTAGCAGGCCACATCGCTGCCTCTGGTTGGCCCACATGGCCCTCCCCCATTGGTCCTCCAATTGCATAGTCAGCGACCCATAAATTAATGAAAAAATTAAATCCTCAACCAATGAAATTCCAACATTCACGAAATAATCATAAGGAGACACTTGTCAAACTGTCATTGGCCCATCAACATATAGTCACCCTACCTAGTTAGTATACAAACTGCTAACTGGGTGTACTTGCAACTTCAACTTTTAAAATTTTATTTGTTTGGCAATTCGGTCAGAACACAATATCGGGAGGATACAATATCAATGTTGAGTAAAACGAGTTGTGTTGGATTCAAATCGTCGAGATCTATGCATTCATTTAGGTTTCAAGCTCTATCGCACACTTTTAATTTTGAGCACTAATTTGATCCCTTAGATCATGGAGGTATAAGGTGTATTTTTGCCATGTGTTCATTTGATTCTGCTGAGATTATGGCTTGAATATGAAGTCCATGTATGCCACCTTGTGAAAGGATCATCGTCTGCCACTTTATGTGAGATATTTTCCCTTTTTCATGTTGAAGGAGAACATCTTGTGAATGAGAGTTCTTTATAGGAGAACATCTCTTGGGAGAGACATTCCACTCTAGATAAGGAGTTCATCCTTGTATTGACATAGATTGCATATGTACTCATTTTCTTACATAGACTATTGAAGTGACCTCCCCACTCTTGACCCAGGGCTTGGAGATGTGCTCCACATTGAACGAAATAATTTGAATTATGCTACATTGTTTAATAATTGGTTTCGCAGTTTCAATTTACAAAACAAAATAAATAAATATTAAAAATAAATAAAAATTAATAAAATAATATAGCCACACTCTGGCAAATTATAACCATTCTACTAATAAGAAAAATCATAATGGAGAGGTAGCAGCAAATTGGATTGCTTCCTTTTACCACGACAAATGACTCCTAAATCCACCTTTAACCACCTTATTTCCAAGATAAAGATGTAGTTGTATTTGTCCCCTTTAATAGATAGGTGCTCCCTTTCTGCGATATTCTGGTGCAACGTAATGAATAGATCCAGTCATAAGATTTGAGGTGCCTCTCGGAGCTTTTGTTGAATCGTCGTGTACTACTACAGGTATCATCAATAGTGAAGTTCTGAAATCTCCAACATGGGTAGTCATGGTTGCATTCAAAATAACAACATTTGAATGCCCCTTTGATTTGATGTGCTGTCCGATTTCACAAAATTTCTTACCCTGCTACCTCAAGCTTTCCATCTAGAATCTCCCTGCCTGTGATTTATTTCCGAAAACGTACAACAATACTACAAATGGAACGACATATCCAAGAACAATAGTTATTATGCACAGAGTTATCCCAAGAAACTTTTCACAGAAACGTGAGAGAATAAACCAAAAACTTTTCACAAATCTCACTTAAAAATATCTATCCAATTCTTGCGGTCAACTGAGCAACGAGACAACAGGAGGAATAAACAAACGGTTAACCTTAAGCGGACCCACCTCACTGACAACTGCCTTTTCAGTGTCAAGTAGAAAGTTTTGAATGATCGTTAATGTTCTGCAAGATCTATCGCGGCGGTTCATCAACAGATTTTCTCAAGCGTGTGTGCACATACACAGCTGGGTACAGGTAATATTCAACGGCAATTCCTATTTCCACTTCCATAGTAAAGTTAATGCTATGGAGGGTACCTCTGTCAGAGAGCCCGGCGACGGGGCAGAGCATCATCGACCATACATCATTGGACCATGCATATCCCTCTCCGGCTGCCCATCGAAACCCCCGGCGACCCTGCCCGCGACCCTACCCGCAGCCTCCCTCCGGTTTGAGGACTTAATAATTTTCACCGTACTCATTTAATAGCAGACGAATTTGAATTTGAATTTTGAGTTCGAATTTAAAATACCGCCCAAACAAAATTCAAATTTCTATAACCATAAACAGAAAGAGGCGGTCGCGTGCAACACGGTGATTTTTCAACCTCGTCCGGTATAGTCGGTATGGGAAGAGGGCCACTCTCTCTGGTTTCCCAGATTGGATCCTCCTTTGGCAACATCTCCTATTGTTTAGGATCAATGTATAATGCCTCAGAAGTCACCCCTTTATTCTTGGGTAAGGCTCCTACCTTCGGAGCTGCTTATAGTGTCACCCCTCTCATTCAAAACCATTTGCATCAAACTTTCTACTATCTGGGCCTCGATGGAATTAGTGGCCGGTAAACCAGTCCCTATTCCGAAGGATACATTCGAAATTCTAGCCCATGGAAGCGGTGGCCTTATCATTGATTCTGGAACTACTGTAACTATTTTGGAGGAAGCTGGTTACAGGCCTTTTCTGGATGCCGTCAGCGCAAGCATTACAGCACAGCCACTACTTAATTCATCTGCTACTGTGGGTTTGGATCTCTGTTACATTTTTACGCCTGGTCTCTTATTTCCAAATATTACTTTTCACTTTGCGGGAGGTGCAGATTATGTTCTGCCACCAGAGAACTCCTTCATTTCAGATCAGCAAGATACTGGTGGGTTGGTTTGCCTTGCGTTTACTACTTTCAAAAAAGCTCCATTTTCGGTATTCGGAAACTTTCAGCAGCAAAGTTTTCACATCGTGTACGATGTCGGAAAGAACGAGCTCTCTTTTTCTCTGGCCAACTGTGATGCTATGTGATACCAGTAGCGACTACCTTACAGATTTTCAGTAGTAGCGACTGCCTCAGATTTTCAGTAGTCACAGCTTTTTCAGTAGGGTAATTATAGTATAGTCTAGCAGCATATATAGTCACGCTTCTCATCGTTCGTATGTTATAGTGCTTGTAATAAGTTTTAAACACAGTATTGCTTTGGTGCACTATCCCCATGGTTGTATTAAAACGACAAACCTCGTCTTTTAATTAAAAAGGCAAATGGATCGATGATTTCAGTTACTTATGTTTTTATGTGCGTCGAGTGAGTCTTCCAGTATCATCTTTATTTTTCTCTGTTTATTTTTATTTAATCAAAATATGCAAATTTAATGATTTATGGCCCAAATTTGAGGGAATGGCTTTTTTTGTTTCAATCCATTTTTTTTGTAAATGGCCGAAGTACTGTAAGGCTATCTCCGCTCTATGTATTTGTTTGTTGCAATATTTGACCTTACGCTATTATTCCTAATACCATTTTAGGTTGAGTTTTTTAATTTTCTTTTCGTCTTTGATATTTAATAGTTTTTAAAATATTATTAATATTTTTTTTAATTATAGCAAAAATATCCCAATCAAAATAAATTTGGGATTTTTACATACTATGAGATACAATGTGATTAAATCAAAGAATTTTTTGATGGTAGATGATTAGAAAACTGTATGTTCATGTTAACCATGTATTTTTGGGTACTTATCTTCAAGAAAGGAAAAGCATATAAATTACATTACATTGTTTTCTATAAGGTGTTCTATTGTTTTAGAGGATGTAGAAAATTACAAAGATGTCAATAACAATTTTATATATGGAAATAATTATTTTTACAATTTTATAGATGGAAATAATTATTTTTCCAAAGCCTTTGAAATGGTAGTAACAAATGAAGTCTTATTTATGGCCACAAAGATAATCGATAAGGAATTAGTACATCATTTGAATCCCAACCTTCCTTGTTTTGATTTATCTTTAGTCACCATCTAACCTTTGTTAACAGTGTGTCAAGAGATTAAAAAGAATAAAGGAAAGAAACGTAGTGAAATGTACATTAAAGGAAAGAAACATAGTCAAATGTACATTAATTTACAATATTGTAGATACACCTTTGATGTAAGGAAGATCATTTTAAAAAACTACATTTTTCTCTATGGAGAAAAAAAATTAATATGCTACTAAGCATTTGTTTAATTTTATAATGTACTTGTTATGACTTAAAAATATCTTACTTAAATGCACTAGTCAGAGCCATAAAATATCAAAAATTCAACCAAAGAAATGGTTCCTAAGTATAATAATCAACTTCCCAATTGCAGTTGATTAACTGCCAAAAAACATGATTTAATTAATCTACACAAAGTCATTCTCTCATACTTTCATATATCTTCATGGCCGGTTATTCAATAGCCACACAAATCCATAGAAAGTGACACTCCAAGGATCAACAACATAAGAAATCATGCATACTTGGTGTCAGTGCGCAAGTACAAGGTTCGATCGGCTTGTCCCAGTCTATACATATTTCAACGGAGTACAAGAGACCCAAAAATACCTCTCATGTCGCCCCTTAAGCATTGGAAGTCCATACTAAGCCCAAAGCTATTAATGGACTTAGATAGATACAAATACTTACTTGGCCTATAAAAAACACTGCCATCATAACTAATTCAATAAGAGAAGATTAGTGTAGCGATATCTTCGCAAAATTACCTTCTAATTTCTAGCATTTCTTTGTGTACTTAGAGATCCACCGTTAGAGAGTTTTTAGGAGCTTCTTTAGGACATAGTATACTTGCAAAGAGGGAGAAGAAGGATTGTCCTTTAGGAGAGCCATAAGGGTCCATTACCCACAAACCTCCTTTAGTAGAGAACAAACCTATGTAGAAATGGATTCTGGGACACTATTCTCCAAAAGCCATCAAGCATACTGGCATCTCCACTTTTCTTTTTACCTTGACCTTTGTTGTTTGTAAGTGTTCTTTCTCTTTCAATTACATTTGTGACTTCCTATTTCATATTCTTTAATCATTTAACTCCTTTATTTCATCCTCTAGTTGGCAAAATTCAACCCTTTTTTATTTTGAGGATGACCCCCAAAACTATCAAAAAAAAATAGATGCATGGGTTCTACAAACATTTTTGCAGCCTTGTTGGAACGACACAATCACCAATATTAGGTACACTAAAATTCACATAATTCATTCACATTGTAAATTTTCTCTCATTCTTGAGTTGTATGGAAGTCATTGGTACTCTACCCCATTCGACAATGAAGATTGTAAGTCGAATAACCTTATTAGCTTTATTATACTAATTTATTTAAAGTTATATTATTTATATAATTAAAAACATATTAAAATATTTAAATAAAATCATGAATTATATTATAGTTTATCATTAAATAATTTAACATAATTTGATTTTTAATTTTAATTTTATTTTTTTTTTTAATTATTCATGTAATAAAGTATTTTTATCTCAGGGCGAAAATATTCTTTTAGATTTTTAAGATTTAAATGTAAAAATATTGAATAATACATTTCAAAGCCATTACAATAATATAGTTGATCTATTATCTTATTTATACAAATACATAATGGCTAAGGCTATTAAACAGTTTAAATGAGCTCATATTCCATCATTGTTACCTTTTCTTTATTATGAAAACTAATTCGATCCATGGAAATGAACCTACTTCTTAATCAAATTGGAGTTGGGATATTTGGTCAATAAAGAAGTGGATTTTAAGTCTATTGTTGAAAAAGTCAATAGGATTTCATTTTTGGGAAAGAATCGGATTGAATTCTTTTCATTTCATTCATTTTCAATTTAATATTGAAAAAGTTTTCAATGTTTTAACCTTCTTGAAGGGAATACTTAGGGTAAATTTGTTTTATTTATTCTATCTATTTCTAGCAATTTAATACAACTATTTGTGCAATATTTTATGATTTGGAAGCAATTGCCTCTTGCACAAATATTGGATGAATTTGTTATAAGACACCCCATTGGCATGGGATTTTGCATTGATTCGAGTAATCCACAAATGATGAAGATTTCTCGTGTTTACCTCTATCTTGGTGGTGGAAACCAAGGCTCAAGGTTTTTGTTGATTAAAGTAGTTCAAAAAAGTTTTGAATGCCCCCCTAAGAGCCTCATACAAATGAAAGAATCACTTTCTAATGTTTTTGAGCTATATATCCATGTTTCACTTTGGTTTTTGAAGTTCACTCTCATGAATGGTTGGTATTTTTCTCGGTTAGTCATTTTTTTGGTCCATTGAGAATGACATTGATAACTAAAAAAAGAAAAGTTTAGATGGCTTTTTCTACTACAACCTTCCCAACCATAATTTGCTTTGGATAGGTATCTTCTAGGTAGGCAAGGGTTTAAATCTATTCTAGTTCTATTATCAATTATGGGTTTAAATCTTAGAGAGATTTTGGACAATGCTCGATATATTAAAATATTTTTCCTTTTTTTGAAAAGGGGAGGTGGGAGTGGGAGTGGGAGGAATATCTTGGGTTGAAGGAAAAAACTATTTCAGAGTTCTATAAAATACTTTATTGTGTAAGTGGCAATTTGGTATTTTTTAGGTCTCTATTTAAATAATTGTAGTTTTTTGTTTTTGTTTTTTTGTTATTATACAAAGATGTGAATTGGGAAAGACTGGTCAACAAAATCTAAACAAAAACTAAACCTTGATATATTTGGGAATACAATTTTTTTCATTACCACAAGATTTATTGGTTGTTGTGGTTCACCTTTGTTGAAATTTGGTAGCTTAGGGAGAAATTCCCTCCATTGGGAAGGCTTACTCATTCGAAGAAGACTCTACTAGCCCTTGGAAGAATTTAACTTGGTCAAGGAAAGATATTATTTTTCATGTGGAACCCACATCTTCACAAAAGTACAAGTCGAATTGGGCAAGGAAATTCAACCTCCAAAGACATATAAATAGACCACACTTGACATCATTTGGAGGCATCTCATCACACACATCTTCTCTTATATTGGTTCGTACACTTCTAAGTTGCAGCGCTGAGTTCCCACGTGCAAAGGAAAGAGAGTCTATTTTTTGTTGACCGAGTTTTACTTCTATTTGGGATTGTTTTAACTAGCATTGACCATGGAGCATTTGTCTTTGTTTGCTTGATTTTTTGATATGTTTGGAGGGGCGAGTTGGCCAGAAGGTTGACCAAACTTTTTCAGGTCCCTTTGACTAGTGTTGACTTCAAATTGTGGGCTAGGGTTTTTGCAGGTCAACACCTTGACTTTGACTGAATTTTGTAGAAGAATTGATGACTTTTTTTATTGGATTTAACTAAGCTTGGAAAGGTTGAGTTGACTGCTGCTTTGACCAAATTCAGTTCATGGCTTTTCATCACTTCTGTTTTGGAGCTCTCATTTTCTATCTCTCTCTCTCTCATACTCTTAGACACTTAGAGATTTTCTTGGAGAAATCTTGGAGGAGTGTAGCATACTTGGGATTTGGAGTAAGAAGGCAAAGGAAAAGAAGGAAAGCACAAGAGGACATCGAGATCAACAACTACAACAGGTTTTTCCTGCAGATACCGAGTTACACATATGATTTCCTCACTACTTTTGGCATGCATGGCATATGCATGTGGTTATTTGGTCATGAATGTCTTTGACATGGAGGATTGCCTAGATTGATAGTGGTTTTTCCTAGCATTTCCATATCTGGATAGCCATGGTGTTGTGGTTTGAGTTATTGGTTCTTGAAAGCCTTGGTTAGACAAACACTCTTGAAGTCTTGTAACAACTTGGGTTGACTTACTAGTGCTGGAAGCCTTTGTTTCAAAAATGCTCTAGAAGCCCTTAGTAGGTTGAGTTACTAGTCCTTGAAGCCCTGGTTGGACAAACGCTCTGGAAGCCCAGTGACAACTGTGGGTTGAGTTACTAATCCTGGAAGCCCTGGATGGAATAGACACTTTGGAGCCTTAGACAACTTGGGTGGAGACAAATCTGGTGATGGTGAGTGATGTTCGACTATGAGGTGGGATCATTGATTGAGGTTTTATGTGGTTTGGCCTATGGAAGCCCTGGTTTGCTTTTGATTGTTTTGTTTTATGAGATCCCACGTTCATGCTTGGAAGATGACACAAGGGTGATTGGCTGAAAGAAAGCTTCGGTTCACCTCAATCTATGGTTAGGTGGTTCGTGGAAGTCTCATTCCTAGTCGACCTATGCAATGATCAATAAGGGATCCTTCTCGTTGGTATTTTATGGGTAAATATACTTGTTATATGTGGTTTATATGGTTGTTATATCCTTGATATTTCTATTGGTTATATGTTGGTTATGAGTGAGTTTTATGACAATGAGAATGTATGGCTATCATAATGTTTTGATTAATTAATGAATGAATAATGAATATATGGCTTAATAGATGGTAATCAATTTGTTGTGATGAGGCATCAATGCTTCTTAGTGATTCTTAGATAAGTGTGAGACCCCTATGCTCAAATTTTTTGTTTTAAACTGTAGAATGCATATTTGTGACATGTTTAACAAAATGTATGTCATGGCTAGTAGGGGTCTAGTCAAGTCCTTGTTCAATTATTTACATTTGTATGGTTTTTTTTTATGTTACTTTCAATTTTTGAAAGTTTCATGGAGTTTTGGCTAGTGGCCCAAGTCCTGTACCTAAAAAAGTGGCAAAGAATCCAGAGTAGCTGGCACATAACTACTTGGAAAAAGTCCTGCGCATATACGGAAACTGGGCATATACGGAAGATGTGCGCATATACGGAAACTGGGCATATACGGAAGATGTGTGCACATCTTCCGTATATGCACAGTTTCTGTATATACGCACATCTTCCGTATATGCGCACATCTTCCGTATATGCCCTGTTTCCGTATATGCACACATCTTCCGTATATGCCCTGTTTCCGTATATGCGCACATCTTCCGTATATACGAAAACTGGGCATATACGGAAGATGTGTGCATATACGGAAACTGGGGATATACGGAAGATGTGTGCACAGTTTCCGTATGTGCACAGTTTCCGTATATGCACACATCTTTCGTATATGCCCAGTTTCCGTATATGCGCACATCTTCTATATATGCCCAGTTTCCGTATATGCGCACATCTTCCGTATATGCCCAGTTTTCGTATATGCGCACATCTTCCGTATATGCCCAGTTTCCGTATATGCGCACATCTTCCGTATATGCCCAGTTTCCGTATATGCACACATCTTCCGTATATACAGAAACTGGGCATATACGGAAGATGTGCGCATATAAGGAAACTGGGCATATACGGAAGATGTGTGCACAGTTTCCGTATATGCCCAGTTTCCATATGTGCCCTCAAGAAACTTACATTGTGGGCAGGCTGCGTGTGTGTCACGCCCTCTGTGTGCACCGCGCTCCTGGTTATATGCGTCGCGCCCTCCAAGGTCACCTCCAACTCGCTCAAGCGCTCACCAATGCACACTCACGCCTTTCCAACACTTCTCCAAGACTTGTAATGGCACAATGCATTTGTTTTTGGCAAAAATTGGTATATATAGCCTTGGAAGATATGGGTTTAATTTTTTCCTCTTCAAAAACCCATTTTTCTAATGTTTGAGTTTTGCACTTTTTCATTGACTTTAAAAAACACACTGATTTTCACTTTCCCTTTGAAATTTTAGCTCGAATGATGCAAATTTCGGCACTCTTTGCAGGGATTTCACGATAGGACATTTGGCCACGGAAACCATGACTGCATCTGAAAAAATCACTTGACAACCTTTTTGAAAATTTTGTCATAAATGACACTGTTTGACTTTTCTTCAAAACGGAGTTTTGAAGAAGAGTCAGACTCTATCCACATGATGATGAAGCTTGTTGAACCATAACTGTGTAAGGGCTTCACTCTGGCCTGCATGGCTCTACTGGACATGTTCAAAGACCAAATTGATGAATTCCTAGAACTAAACATCGAAATGACCATTGTCCTTTAAAGGACTAGACCTTGACTATCATGGACTTTGATGATGATTGACAAAAGACCTGAGCCAGTAGGAGCCAGACATGAGGGGGAATTACTATCATGACCTTCTCCATCAGATTATGGCATGCCCCTAGCGGAATGCAACAGGGAAAATGGAGCGGGACACCTAATCATGAAATGCATAAAGAGTTTTGATCTTTGACGGAGGATTGACCAGATCGACTCTAACACATTCCATCAATTCTTGGGCATTAGCAGCTACTGGGTTGGGGACTTCTTGATCAATGAAGTCCTTCAAACCGTTGTTATCTAATACTGCTTCCATGTGATCCTTCTAGGCTATATAATTCGAGCTGCCATCCAGGGCATACTCGAGTCTCAAACCATTGAATGCCATTGGTGAAATTTGAGATGTGATAAGAATTCGATTTCCATAATCAGGAACTTCAAACTTCAAACTTTTGCCTTCTTTGTATATTGTTCTCTGCTTTGATCACCTTTGCTCTGATACCATGTAGAAATTCTCACTGTAGATCACCTCATAATGCAATATACTAAAGCAAAATACTAGATCTACTTCTACAACAAATTTGCAGAAGCTTAATCGATTTTAAGCAAGATCAAATAGAACACATAAATAGAGAATAAGAAATCAATCGCACATGAACATAGAAGAATACTCTGGGGAAAGCCTTAGCTAAAATCCTCGCTATCTATATTATCATACAAGTAGAAATATCTCACGATTACACAAAGCTTTAGCTCACAAGCTATCCAGCTCTCAATACAATCCCTCACTGCTGCTCATAGATAGTTAAAGGCTTTTCACGAACCTTCTCCTCTACCCTCCAAGCCTCCTATTTCCTTGCGTAATTTCTCCTGGGTCCATCAATCCATTTGCCTTTTTAATTAAAAGACGAGCTTTACAATGTCGTTTTAATACAACCATGGGGATAGTGCACCAAAGCAATACTGTGTTTAAAACTTATTACAAGCACTATAATATACGAACGATGAGAAGCGTGACTATATATGCTGCTAGACTATACTATAATTACCCTACTGAAAAAGCTGTGACTACTGAAAATCTGAGGCAGTCGCTACTACTGAAAATCTGTAAGGTAGTCGCTACTGGTATCACATAGCATCACAGTTGGCCAGAGAAAAAGAGAGCTCGTTCTTTCCGACATCGTACACGATGTGAAAACTTTGCTGCTGAAAGTTTCCGAATACCGAAAATGGAGCTTTTTTGAAAGTAGTAAACGCAAGGCAAACCAACCCACCAGTATCTTGCTGATCTGAAATGGAGTTCTCTGGTGGCAGAACATAATCTGCACCTCCCGCAAAGTGAAAAGTAATATTTGGAAATAAGAGACCAGGCGTAAAAATGTAACAGAGATCCAAACCCACAGTAGCAGATGAATTAAGTAGTAGCTGTGCTGTAATGCTTGCGCTGGCGGCATCCAGAAAAGGCCTGTAACCAGCTTCCTCCAAAATAGTTATAGTAGTTCCAGAATCAATGATAAGGCCACCGCTTCCATTGGCTAGAATTTCGAATGTATCCTTCGGAATAGGGACTGGTTTACCGACCACTAATTCCATCGAGGCCCAGATAGTAGAAAGTTTGATGCAAATGGTTTTGAATGAGAGGGGTGACACTATAAGCAACTCCGAAGGTAGGAGCCTTACCCAAGAATAAAGGGGTGACTTCTGAGGCATTATACATTGATCCTAAACAATAGGAGAAGATGTTGCCAAAGGAGGATCCAATCTGGAAACCAGAGAGAGTGGCCCTCTTCCCATACTAACTATACCGGACGAGGTTGAAAAATCACCGTGTTGCACGCGACCGCCTCTTTCTGTTTATGGTTATAGAAATTTGAATTTTGTTTGGGCGGTATTTTAAATTCGAACTCAAAATTCAAATTCAAATTCGTCTGCTATTAAATGAGTACGGTGAAAATCATTAAGTCCTCAAACCGGAGGGAGGCTGCGGGTGGCTGCGGGCAGGGTCGCCGGGGGTTTCGATGTGCAGCCGGAGAGGGATATGCATGGTCCGATGATGTATAGTCGGTGATGCTCTGCGCCGTCGCCGGGCTCTCTGACAGAGGTACCCTCCATAGCATTAACTTTGCTATGGAGGTGGAAATAGGAATTGCCATATTCAACGGTGGCTGTGCACTGTGAGCTGTAAATGTTTTCGCTTCCAGTCATAGGGTGGAATTTAATGTAATTGTTTGTTACCATGCACATTTTTCATTTAAAATATTGAAAATAAATTTAATAGAGTAAACTCAATCGTAATGTTTTAGTTTAAGGAGATTGTTTTTTGCTTTGAAAGTTATGGAAATTCCGGTTATATTTGATACAATTTGGCAGGGATTTTTGTAAATCCTAGTTATAGCTGTAAAATTTTAAGATTGTAGGTTCTCTAGCAGTTTTTGATGATGTTGAATTCATTTCCACCATCAAAAACATGATTCAAACACTCCCTCTACAAGATTTTTTGAAATGTTTTTGCTGAGATTTCGGTCACTTTTGGTCGTCCAGGGAATTGAATAAACAAATTGAATTTTATAGTCTTGTTTTGCGAAGAACCAATAAAGTGAGATGTACGTAAGTATCCACACATTTATCATTTTACTCCTACATACATAAATAGTGATGATAAGTACTCCTAGTAAATATATATTTATTTACATCTTATTCATATGGCGTGAAGTAAATTGTAAATATATTATTTACTTCCTTAAAAGGTTAAGAATAAAAAATTACTACAAAAATATCTAAAAATAATGCGTGAATATTGTAACGATATCCATAAATTATAGCATAAAATAAAATATGTGAGACAATTATGCACATGGTATTATCTTGTACATGGTCTATTAATCAATTACTTGATTTTTTTTAATAATTCAAAAATAATTTATTTTTTTCAAAGTTTAACATTAGAAACTGCATTGGTCAATGCTAAAGTAATAGTAGTAAAGAAGCAAATCCATTGCTAATTTAATTTTTTTATTAATTTAGTCAATAGTGTTTTTCTTTCCTATATTTTGTCTATCATTTTTTTTTGTTGTATTTTTCTATTTTTAACAATCAGTCTCCTTAACTCTTTTGAGTATTTTTAGTTTTTCTTTTATATTGACTAGATAATATTGACATAAGGTTAGAAATGGGTAGACCAATAATTCTCCAAGTGATTTTCCCCAAGATCTTAATCATTATATCATGAATCACAGAAACATCCAATCTGAAAAGAAAAAAAAAAAATTATTAACAAAATACTTTTTAATATTTTATTAAATATTCAGCTAAAATCAACCAAAACATTTTTATGTTGATTAAAATAATTTTATTTTTAATGACTAATTTAAGGTGATGCATCCCTACTATTTAATCCTAAGGATGGATCCGTTTTTTCATTTTTATTTTGAAAATGAACCACATTATAAGATTCTGTAAGTGCTATTTCATCCTAAAGATAGATCAGTGTTCCATTTTCATTTTAAGAATGAACCGCATTATAAAATTCGAAACATAGACCAATAAATAATGATAATATGATTGATCCGAAAATCAATTTAAAAAAACTTCACAAACATAAAAATAAAAATAATAATGTAATATGTCATTTCACCTAAATAAACCATATTAAATAATTTAATAAACCCTACAAATAAGAAATCAAATTGCCTTCCCATTATTTTTTTATTAGTCAAATGAACCATTTGTTTTTGCCAAACTCTGTGGGTATCTTAAATAATTTCGTGAACAATTTGTTTTTGCCAAACTCCATGGGTTCAATTTTAACAAAATAAAAACTTTACACCTCTTCATACTTATTTTTATTTAATTTTTATTGTGATTTAAATGTGTGATTTTGCTTTTTTCAATTTGTTTTTGCCAAACTCGGCAGGTTCAATTTTAACAAAAATAAAAACTTCACACCTCTTCATACTTATTTTTATTTAATTTTTATTGTGATTTAAATGTGTGGGTTTACCTTTTATTTTATTTTAAATTTAGTATTATGAATTTTGTAAATTTAATAATGATTATGTGTTTCTAATATTTTTATGGAATGTAATGTTGTTACAATAAATCTGATTAATTAGCTGTTTATTTTTTTACTCATTGCCTATACAACTTTGTAAGGTGTTTTGATCTCTTTTGACATATTTTTGAAATTGGTAACATTGTTCAAAGTTTTATGAATTAGAATAAGATATTTACAAAATTATAAGTAATTTAAAGATATATATGTTTTTAATAGAATATTGTTTTTAAAAGATATTATCAGTGTCTATTTAAGAGAAAAGTATCTTTGATATATGATTAATAAACCCTAGTAATTAATCGAAAAATGACCAGGGAGACTTCCATGGCGGCTAGGGTTTGAAGAATACCTGCTCAAGCTGCAGTCATAATACCAATTTTGGAGGAGGACAGTGCCAGAGCAGCAGAGCTTCACAAAAGAGGGCAGGTTCTGACCCAACAGTTGAAAAGTGCGAGGTCTAATGGGACCCCATCTTATAAACATGTAATGATGGACAAGGATAAAAATGCATTGGACGGGGTGCAAATGATGACTAGTGAAATGGGGCTCGAGGATATGGAACTAAGCGACATTCTTGAACAGGAAGGTATGTATCTACCAAACATTGTAGAACAATGGAAAAAGAAAGGCATTGAACACATATCGGAAGAGGAGGTGAACAGAATCAACGCATTATTCATAGCAAGACAACAAGCAGAAATGGACATGCAGAGAAGAAGCTTGGGAACAACAAAAGGTCTAGGGGTGAGAACTCAGGGACTGCATCAAACTACAACCAACCCATAGCACCGAAAAAAACGAGGACGAAGAATAAACAATGAAGCATTACAAGAGCTCGGTCAAATGCTCCTAAACTAAGGTAAGATGAAAGCCCTTGAGGCGTTCACATTCACTTCCTAAAAATTTTGTTAATTATGAAAGTACTTTCATGGAATGCTAGAGGGCTAAATAGCCTAAAGAAGCAGCAGTTATTAAAGAAAAAAGTCAAAA
>APFE030175235.1:0-18308 GCA_000404065.3 Pinus taeda
ATAAAAAATAATAAAAATAAACTACAGCCACTTGAATGTTTGGGTTTTCGAGATTAGGATTTAATTTGGAAAATTGGAGTGAGTTTCTTAAGTCCCGATGCTTAATTATTTGGCTGGATAATGAAAAATGTTAGTAAAACCCTCTACGAGCTAATATTTAAACTGAATGTGTTATTGGACCAATTTATTTACAAAATGCGATGTTGTACATTTTATGCATTTTTAACCCAGGCTAGCTAAATAATCAGATTTCAAAGGAGTGTCATTTTCAAACCAGTTGACCAAATGAGGCGAAACAAGCGTCAATGTGAAGCTTATAAAAAATCGATTCTAACCAAGCAATCAAAACAAGAATCGAAAGAAAACTAAAAATTAACAGAAGCGTAGGGCAATCAAGAATAAAAATCCAAAAAGGTGCTTAGCCAAAATTTTTATAGAAAGGGTCCCCATTATTGATGCGTCCGCTTCGAATAATGGGGGGTGTTGTGTTTTTACCACAACAGGTTCTAGGTGCTTTTATTGTTATTTGTGGGAAATTAGTGATATTAGGGGTAGAAGGAATGAGGAAATTAATAACCCGACTTTGTAAATGCCTCATTGTTATCCATATTTTTAAAGTATTATGATGATGGAAGTAAATGATATGAGTTTCAACTAATCATTCATCATACACCATTCTTTGACCATTCATCTACTTACCCACCTACACACCCTACCATTTTTTCTACAATTTATTAGGGCACACTTAAGCTGGAAAGCCCTTATGAAACATTTTCTTTCTCTTACAATGGAAATCTGTCTAAGTCTATCCTTATTACATAAGGGCTCAAATTAAATAGTTCAGCTCCTTTTATTCACTCTACCTATCTACTTATCTGCCAATATTAAATAGTTTGGTCAGATTTTATTCTCTATCTATAGACATAGAAATTGAAAACATGAAATAGTCAAGTTTACACTATTTGACTACCATGGATTGTGCCATAAGTAACAAATTGCACACAATCATTATTATACAAAAAATAAAATAGCAGTGGCATTTTGACTTGCAAACTTTCATGGTCTTTCCTTTTTCTTTGGGGTTCACTTTCCCTCTTTTTGACCTTTCTCATTATTTTTTTGTCCTTTGATTTTTCTTTTAGGACATACCCTCTTTACATTTTTTAATTGTTTTGATTTTTTACAAATATGGAAAACATTTGCAGAAGAAAAGGTATGTACATATTTTAGAGATAACCAAGTCAATCATAAATTATGACACATATTGGTATAAGCACATAATAATTGCTCCACTTGGGGATGAGTTTCCCTGGTGGAAAGTCAAGAAATGTAGACCAATGGCCTTCTGAGAAATTTTGATTTTACTCTCTAATTTCCTTTGATTCTGTTGCTTTATTGATATCTATGATAGTGATAATATTCTAAGCTTAGGGCCTTCTCTTCGAGCTTTAACTCCAAAACTTAACCATCCAACCAACACTTGAACATTTTGGAGGACATATTATGTACAACTGAAATTGGTAAAATTAGTAGCGTTGGTTATTTTATCAAAAATTTTCTTAAGTTTTTCTTGTAGTGCTTGGGCTTTAATGTATAGTTCCTCCCTGGTTTGATGCAAATGAATGCTCTGATTGATTCTCCTCTGAATATCATTTGGCTCAACTTGGGATTGCTACAGTAGTTTCATTACCGTTATTCCTAATGATGAAGGGAAAGTTGCTTCCATTCCATAGACTAACTCATAGCGTCTTGTACCAATGGATTTCTTAGTTCTAAGCATGTCTGCCCACAAAGCATTGATCAGTTTCCTGTTCCATGTTTTCTTATTGTCTTCCAACAATTTTTTAATAATATTCACTGAGCTTTTGTTGGAGGATTATGTAAGTCCATTTCCTTGGGGATAAGAGGTTGTAGAGTGACCAAGGGTTATATGGTATTTATGGTAGAAACCAATCATCCTTTTTTATTTAAATTCTTCATCATTTTCTGTGATAATTTTGTTTAGACAACCAAATCTAGACAAAATATTGGCCTCTAGAAAACCTATGATGATAGTATCAGTGGCTTTTCTGGAGGGAATGGCCTCTATCCACTTTTTAAAGTAATCTGTGGTAGTTAGTATCCATCTATGTTGAGTAGAAGAGGCGAGATGAATTTCGCGAATGAAGTCTAGACCCTATTATTAAAATGGTTTTTCAGTAGAAATGGGTTTCAAAGGTAAAGGCAAAAGCTCTCTTTTTTCCTTTAAAGATCTGACACTTGTGGTAGGATGTTACAAAATTTTTTACATCAGAAAACAAGGTTGGTCAATGAAATCTAGATCTTAGGATTTTATCAACTGTTGTCTTCTAGTAGAGGTGTCCTCCATAATCACCTACATGAAATTCTTGGAGTAATTTGTTCGATTCTTCCTTAAACAATTTAACAAAATGCCTTCATGATTTTTCTAAAATAAAGTATTATCCATTATGTAAAATTTCAAAGGTTTCATTTTCAAGAACCTACTTTTAGTTCTGGACAACCCTCGAGGAGCTTGTAAATTTCGAAGAATGTATATTATATCAGCATATCAAGGTGAGTCTAAAAAGGCTTGGCTGATCTGTGGTGTCGCCATCTCCTCTTCATTATCTAGTCCTGGAATAAAATTTATACCTAGGGCTTCACAATTGGTTTCAGCCATAACTTTAGCGAGCCCTTGGCCTTTGATTAATTTTGTAGTTTTAATCTCTATGTCATACTCTAATATGGTAGCTATCAACTTTCCCCTCTTGCTATCAATTCCAATATGCGTTAGAATGTCTTTGACTACAACATTGGGAACATAAGCTATAATGTGAGAATACAAGATATATACTTTGAAATCTTTGATTGCTTGTACCAAAGTAAAAGCTTGTTTTTCCATTATGTCATACTTTAAGGATGAATCAATTAGAGCTTTATGAAACAAGGCTATTGGTTGTTCGAATTCCTGATCATTCTTTTGTAGTAAAACTGCAATAATACTATGTTCAGATGCAAAAGAAAAAATGATAAATTCTTTGTCAAACATTGGAATTATGAGAACTGGTGTTTGAGTCAAGGCTAGTTTTATATCTTCGAATGATTTTTTAGCCTCTACTATCCATTTAATAGTTGAATCTTTATTCAACATTTTATTTAATAGTTTAATCAATTCAGCTACGTTCGAGATGAATATTCCTAAAAAAATTATTTTTCCTAAAAATGCCTAAAGTTCTTTAATGTTCCTAGGGTGAGGTATTTGCAAAATAGCCTCAATCCTGGTTGGATCAATCCAGATTCCATCTTTGGAGATAATCTGGCCTAATATTTTTCCTTCTTCTAAACCAAATAAAGAACTTTTAGGATTTAGCGAGATGCCATATTTCCTACACTTAATAAAGACCTGCCTAAGATGATCCAAATGCTATTGATCTGACTTGGAAAACACTATGATATCAGAAAGGTATATAACCAGGATATAAAGTGAACATGCTTGACTCTTTTCCTTCCATTCATTCATTTCCAAATTCTTTATATTTTTAATATTATAAAATGAATGATTGCTCCACTAGATATTATTTCAACCATATATAATTATTAGGTGCGTCAACATCAACATAGTGGAAAAAACAACATTATGCCACTGCAACACATGCAAGCATTCTCCAATGTAAACAATATGCACACAACATATGAAAATAATGCAAGCACATGTATGCGACATTCACTCTCTAAAGCCATATATATGTTCAAATTCATCTTTTCTTCATGTCGTTGCCTCAACCTTCTTGAGTCTTGTCTTGCTTTTCTATCATGGAATCTTGCCTTTGCTGTCATGGAGATTTGCCTTTGTTGTCATGGAGTCTTGCCTTTCCTATCATGGAGTCTTGCCTTTCCTATCATGGAGTCTTGCCTTTGAATCACAACAATTCCCTTTAATAACAAGTTAGTGTCACCACAAGTTATTCATTAAACAATCTCTACAACATTATCCAAGCATCAAGCCATCAACATGCCAACATCAATGTTGTGTCAAAGTATCATTGTATCTGCTTCTCCTTTGTGCCATGCTCCTGCTTACCTTGCTGCTACTTTACCATCAATGACAATATTGCCAACATATACTACTAACAACATCCTAAAATATTCCATGGAGGTGAAATTCCCACCTATTGAACCGATAATTATGTAAAATTAAATTAAAATGATGGAATTTCTATTCCAAAATAAGCCAACTTATCGAATATAGTTAAAAAATAAATAAATCAAATAAATTATAATATCTAAGAAAAATAAATAGGCATCAAAATTTTTAATGTATATTCTTTTTATTCATTTAATATAAAACAATAATTAACAAGGACTACATAGTAGCTAGTACCTTCCGTTTAACTTAAATATAGACACATAAAATTTTTATAAAGAAATAAAATAACTAATAAATATTGTATTGTGGAATGCCACCAAAAAAAATTAAGAAATATGATTAACTAGTACTGTTTACATTACCATAAGAAAGAAAGAAGGAAAATTATTATAATGTCCAGACTGCTTCTTGATCGGGTTGATGTATTTGACCATTTTCTTGTGAAACCTCACAATAAATGCTCATAGCTTCTTGACAAACCCCTTTCTAAATGGATTATCCCAAGAGCTAGATGCATAATATCTACATAACTTTCCCTGTTGTCTTTGAAGGCCTCACATTCTAAAATTAAATGCTTTTCTATTTCCACTTTTCCATAAGAACAAAAAATATATACTCTTTCCTCCCCTGCTTCTTTTGTCCTTTTCCAGTACCTTGTTTCACAACAGAGTTGACTCACACTATAGAAATTTATTCAATAAGAGAAGCCCCTCTTTCAGCTAACAAAATAGAGTAAATAACTACACTTGTAATTTTGAATTTGTTTGTAATCAAACGGTTCTCAATTTTCTCAATTTGTTTACACTACATGTCAGATGTACTGCTCTCCCACACTTCACAACCATAGAGAATCATTGGAATCACTAGAAACCCAAAAAGAGTTTGAGTGGTTTTCAAGTCCCATAACTCTACGTCTCTAAACCTATTTTGAAAAGCATAAAATGCTCTCCAATCCCCCAAAGTTCTTTTATTTCAATTATGAGGTATTTGTAATCCACAACTTCTTCCAAAATGTTGCCTCCGAAGTGGAACTTATGTTGGTTATGTTTTATTTTTTTAGAGAAAACCATTACTTTCATTTTTCTAATATTGACTTGCGTCCCCACCCTTCTGCAAAAATTCTTAAGGGACAGTGAGTGCTTTTGCAAACCAAGAACAGATTTAGCGATCATAATAAGGTCAAGTACATACAAAAGATGCCTTACAAAAACCTTGTTAAAACAGATACCCTCACCCCCTTTTGAATTTAACCACTCCTCAAGCCACCTTGCTTGACTTGGATATCGCTTCTAAAACTTTTAGAAATGCTTGCTGAAGTTCTAGTTTTGATTTTTACCTTTTCATATAGCATATGTACAACTACTCTCAAATATAAACACACTTTTAACGTATTATTATTATTTTTTAATTGAACCCACATATAAACTCCACTTCCGTAAAACCAATATTGAATTTATATTTTGTTTATTCATAATAATTAAATCAATTTTTAACTAGGGGAAACGTTGACATCAGACTAAATTTGTTGAATGTTAAATGTTAACCATTTATACTTTGTTGGTAATTTATGATAATTCCAGAATAGACAAACAGAGAATAATACTTTGTTTTTCACACTTTGCTTTTAACACAGGAAATTTAAAAAAAAATCATTTGCGGAATATGGTGTTTCAGTAATGCAGAACTAGTGTTTCAGCAACACTCTACTTTTTACGCAGGAAAACAAAAATAATATTTTCTCATAACAAAGTTTCAACATCGCACAAGAAAAGGGACTTTGTATTCATTAAAAATACTTCCTCTAACAGAGGGATTACAACAAGGCTGCTTCAGAGGCAATTCAAACACTTCACTCTGTCAGAAAAAATTACATTACTGTGTCTGCACTGCTATACATTACAGAAAGCAAAATACTGTGTCTCCTCTGAAAATCAACACACTATCTTTGCGCTACTGTGTCTGCACTTTGGAATGTTGTGTCTGCACTGTTGTGCATCTACAAAACACTCTATTTTAGCTCAAAAATCTTACACTGGTGTGTATAAATTTTTCATTCATACATACGCGCTGCTGCGTATTACAAAAAAAAACTATCTCTGCACTGCTGTGCATTACAAAGAAAACTTTGTCTCTGGTCAACTCACACTACTCAGAAAGAAAAACAACATTACATTTCATATACGGCAACCAAAAAAAAAGATTGCGTGAACCAAAAAAAAAAACTACTTGAAATTTTTCTGACAAGACTAGAAATTACAATAAGGTATGGAGGGGCTGACAAATAAGTTTAATTCCTGGAATTTTTGGATGTTACGATACATTCTCCATGTTCGCAGTAAAACCTGGTGTTCATTATCTTTACCAACTGTAATAAATTACCACAATTTCGTGAATGACCACCATTCCGTAATAAATCGTTGTGTAATGGTGAATTCAGGAAAGGACTGGAGCTGCAGCTATTTAATGGCGGATACATCATTGTAGGGTATGGCAGAGGACTGGGCATGCAGTTGAAAATAATATTTCAACACTCCCCTTCAGTTTCAACTGCTGGGTTATCAGTCATACTCAGACATTTTCTCAAAAACTCAAAACTTTCTATCCCAATGGTTTGGTTAGAATGCCTGCAACCTTCTCCTGAGTTCTGCAATGTACTAAGACAAGTTCTCCATTGCTTACCAATTCCCTGATGTAATGAAACCTTGAGTCAATGTGTTTCCTTCTCTTATGAAACACAAAATTCTTGGATAATGCAATAGCTGAGTTATTGTCACAATAAATCACAGTTCCTTTTGCCTGCTCTTTGCCTAAACTCCTTAACATCCTTCTCATCGAAACTGCTTGACATGTTGCTAATGTAGCTGCCGCATATTTAGCCTCTGCTGTAGACAATGCTACAATAGGTTGTTTCTTAGAAGCCCATGAAATAGCTCCTGAACCTGTGTGAAAAACATAACGGGATGTGCTTTTCTGATCATCTACACTTCCAGCCCAATCACTATCAATGTATCCAACTAAATCTAAACATTCTGAAGCAGTATATAAAATACCAAACCTTTTAGTACTTTTAACATACCTCAGAATTCTTTTTGTTGCCTGCCAATGTTCTTCTTTTGGCCTCTCCATGAATCTAGAAATTAAACTAACAGTATGCATAATATCCAGCCTAGTTGCAGTAAAATACATAAGGCTGCCAACTATGCTCTTCTAGAAACTAGGATCAAAATCTTGGAGAATCTTTCAAGAAAATGAGCAATGGAAATGGGGGTTAGGTATTGACCAGGCTGCAACTGTAACATCTCGTTTATGGACTCAGCTGTAATGGTGAAAAAGATTTTTTGATCTAGGGACATTACAACTTTCGTAATAGGGTCATAGCTTGCATGAATCTAATGAATAATTTCTGGAAAGACATGAATACTCAGGAACTGATACTTGGGTAGGTTCGACTCCTAGAGACCTATCCTATCTACATGGTTGAAGTAGATATCCCGATATTTGCAATGCAATTTCAAAGGGGTTTCGTCAAAGGTGAGGAATTTTATCTGGGAATCTTTGTCAGCCAGGGGAAGATGTTCTAAATTTCTAAGGGGAGTGGTAACTAGCATGACATTTAAGGCAACTAGAACATCCATCCTCGGTTCTTGTAGATTTCAAGGATGAGGGTAGGGAATTTTAAGGAATTATGAAGAATTGGGTCATTTCAGGGAGTCTTTAGACTGTCGAACATCTTACTTTCACTAAAATACTTCGTTTTTATAGTAATTTGGTATAGGTTCAATACAAAAATGGGGTTTCTTAGTAAAACGGGTAAATACCTAGTGATGGTTGCATGAGGGGAGAAATGACTCTGGTGCGTTGTTTGCACGGACTGCATGGGTCTGCAATGGCAATATGGAGTTCATCAGCTTCTAAAGGTTGACAATTGGAAGTAGGCTAACAGCTTGAACGTACTCTGAGTGTCCATGGAGAACAGAAGGTCCCTTTCTAGGTAAAACAAAAATAATGAGTATTTTTGGGTTTATTGGAAAAGTCAATGTTTTTTGTGTGTATAATGGAAATGTGACAGTTGGCGCTCGAAAGTGACAGTTGGCACCAACTGACAGAAATGATGTTTTGTCATTTAGCGAACGTGGTAAGCGTAGGAAGTAAGCAGAATTTATCACACTGCTTATGAGGGTATGGCGGTATTGGGAGAGGTCCGCCCGATGCCATTCATCGGGCGACACGTAGTGGTGGGATAAATAGTAAAACCACTCACATCAGGTGGGTAAAGGTTGGCATCAGAGGCCGCCCAATATGAGTGTCAGCTGTTAGATCTGAAGGGGTCAGATCGTGCGGTGGTCAGGAAGGGGACTTGATTGGGCTTTAATGGAGGGGCCCGACGGGATAGTAACTATGGATTAGGGAGATTAATGATGTCGGGGTCAATGTGATTGGAGGAAGCTTCTTAATTAATCACATATTAATTAATTAATTCCTTTTTAATGCAACAGAGGGTTGTAGGTCTTAATTGATCACAGATAGGCTAATTATTTGTTGATTAATTAATTCATCTAATTATTTCTTTATTGAGGTTTATGTTTCAAACCGGGGTGGAATATTAACATAAGGGATTTTAATAATACATATGGGGACCGGGCGTATTTTCCGGGAGTTAACTATAATAAATTAATGTTAATATGAAATGAAAACAAAAATAAGAATGCGCTAAGTAAAATGCTTCAAAATATATTCACATTTTCACATTTAAACATTATAACTTAGGCTTAGGTGCATTCTGTCGGTTTTTTCTGTGAAAAGGGGTTTTGTATGGGAATAATTACTTTTCCCAAGAAAATAGTGATTTTACTTTGGGAAAAGGGGGTTTGAGGGAAGATGAATGAATTATGGAGGGGGTGAATGTTGATGAGGCGGTTTTAACACTTGGAACCTGTAATTCAATTGGGCCAAGGGTCCGGTCCCTCCAAAAGTCAGATAAATGCTTCAAGCCCCTTTGAATTAAGGTTCTAGGTGCTTTTATTGTTATTTGTGGGAAATTAGTGATATTAGGGGTAGAAGGAACGAGGAAATTAATAACCTGACTTTGTAAATGCCTCATTGTTATCCATATTTTTAAAGTATTATGATGATGGAAGTAAATGATATGAGTTTCAACTAATCATTCATCATACACCATTCTATGACCATTCATCTACTTACCCACCTGCACACCCTACCACTTTTTCTACATTTTATTAGGGCACACTTAAGCTGGAAAGCCCTTATGAAACATTTTCTTTCTTTTACAATGGAAATCTGTCTAAGTCTATCCTTATTACATCCAAGGGCTCAAATTAAATAGTTCAGCTCCTTTTACTCACTCTACCTATCTACTTATCTGCCAATACTAAATAGTTTGGTCAGATTTTATTCTCTATCTATAGACATAGAAATTGAAAACATGAAATAGTCAAGTTTACACTATTTGACTACCATGGATTGTGGCATAAGTAACAAATTGCACACAATCATTATTATACAAAAAATAAAATAGCAGTGGCATTTTGACTGGCACACTTTCATGGTGTTTCCTTTTTCTTTGGGGTCCACTTTCCCTCTTTTGACCTTTCTCATTCTTTTTTTGTCCTTTGATTTTTCTTTTAGGACATACCCACTTTACATTTTTTTATTTTTTTTATTTTTTACAAATATGGAAAACATTTGCAGAAGCAAAGATATGTACATATTTTGGAGATAACTAAGTCAATCATAAATTATGACACATATTGGTATAATAACATAATAATGCCTCCACTTGGGGATGGCTTTCCCTGGTGGAAAGTCAAGAAATGTAGACCAATGGCCTTCTGAGAGATTGTGATTTTACTCTCTAATTTCCTTTGATTCTGCTGCTTTATTGATATCTATGATAGTGATAATATTCAAATCTTAGGGCCTTCTCTTCGAGATTTAACTCCAAAACTTAACCATCCAATCAACACTTGAACATTTTGGAGGATATATTATGTACAACTAAAATTGGTAAAATTAGTAGCTTGAATCAATGTAGTGCTTCAACATTTGACCATTGACTCGTCCTCCTTCTAACTCTGCACCATTTAACTCTTCGATAAAATAAGAATCATTCCCTCTAAAGGCATATATCATGTATGGACCTTTCCACAGGAAGTCAAACTTCCTATGTTTTGGTTTGTCTTCCCTTCTGGAGTCCCACTTCAAAAATTTGTCACCAAGATAGAAGTCTTCTATGTTGGTTCTTTTATCAAAAATTTTCTTAAGTTTTTCTTTTATTGCTTGGGCTCTAATGAATGGTCTGATTGATTCTCCTCTGAATATCATTTGGCTCGACTTGGGATTCCTACAGTAGTTTAATTACTGCTATTCCTAATGATGAAGGGAAAACTGCTTCCATTCCATAGACTAACTGATAGGGACTGGTATCAATGGATTTCTTAGTTGTAAGCCTTTCTGCCCACAAAGCATTGATCAGTTTCTTGTTCCATGTTTTCTTATTGTCTTCCAACAATTTTTTAATAATATTCACTAAGCTTTTGTTGGAGGATTCTGTAAGTCCATTTCCTTGGGGATAAGAGGTTGTAGAGTGACCAAGGGTTATATGGTATTTATGGTAGAAATCAATCATGCTTTTTCATTTAAATGTTTCATCATTGTCTGTGATAATTTTGTTTGGACAACCAAATCTAGATAGAATATTGGCCTCTAGAAAACCTATGATGATAGTATCAGTGGCTTGTATGGAGGGAATGGCTTCTATCCACTTTTTAAAGTAACCTGTCGTAGTCAATATCCATCTATGTTGAGTAGAAGAGGCGGGGTGAATTTCGGCAATGAAGTCTAGACCCCATTATTGAAATGGTTTTTCAGTAGAAATGGGTTTCAAAGGTAAAGGAAAAAGCTTTCTTTTTCCTTTAAAGATATAACACTTGTGGCAGGATGTTACAAACGTTTTTACATCAAAAAACAAGGTTGGCCAATGAAATCCAAATCTTAGGATTTTATCAACTGTTGTCTTCCAGTAGAGGTGTACTCCACAATCAACTACATGAAATTCTTGGAGTACTTTGTTCGATTCTTCCTTAAACAATTTAACAAAATGCCTTCATGATTTTTCCAAAATAAAGTATTATCCATTATGTAAAATTTCAAAGGTTTCATTTTCAAGAACCTACTTTTAGTTCTGGATAACCCTCGAGGAGCTTGTAAATTTTGTAGAATGTATATTATATCAGCATATCAAGGTGAGTCTAAAAATGCTTGGCTGATCTATGGAGTCACCATCTCCTCTTCATTATCTAGTCCTAGAATAAAATTTATACCTAGAGCTTCACAATTGGTTTCAGCCATAAGTTTAGCCAGCCCTTGGCCTTTGATTAATTTTGTAGGTTTAATCTCTATGGCATACTCTAATACGGTAGCTATCTACTTTCCCCTCTTGTCGTCAATTCCAATCTGCGTTAGAATGTCTTTGACTACAACATTGGGAACATAAGCTATATGTGAGAATACAAGATATATACTTTGAAATCTTTGATTGCTTGTACCAAAGTAAAAGCTTGTTTTTCCATTATGTTATACTTTAAGGATGAATCACTTAGAGCTTTACTAAAAAAGGTTATTGGTTGTTCGAATCCCTGATCATTCTTTTGTAGTAAAACTGCAATAATACTATGTTCAGATGCAAAAGAAAAAATGATAAAATCTCTGTCAAACATTGGACTTATGAGGACTGGTGTTTGAGTCAAGGCTAGTTTTATATCTTCGAATGATTTTTTAGCCTCTACTATCCATTTAATAGTTGAATCTTTCTTCAACATGTTATTTAATAGTCTAATCAATTCAGCTATGTTCGAGATGAATAGTCTTAAAAAAATTATTTTTCCTAAACATGCCTAAAGTTCTTTAATGTTCCTGGGGTGAGCTATTTGCAAAATAGTCTCAATCCTGGTTGGATCAATCCAAATTCCATATTTGGAGATAATGTGGCCTAATGGTTTTCCTTCTTCCAAACCAAATAAAGAACTTTTAGGATTTAGCGAGATGCCATATTTCCTACACTTAATAAAGACCTTCCTAAGATGATCCAAATGCTATTGATCTGACTTGGAAAACACTACGATATCATAAAGGTATATAACTAGGATATAAAGTGAACATGCTTGACTCTTTTCCTTCCACTCATTCATTTCCAAATTCTTTATACTTTTAATATTATAAAATAAATGATTGCTCCACTACATATTATTTCAACCTTATATAATTATTAGGTGCGTCAATATCAACATAGTGGAAAAAACATCATTACACCACCGCAACACATGCAAGCATTCTCCAATGTAAACAATATGCACACAACATATGAAAATAGTGCAAGCACATGTATGCGACATTCACTCTGTAAAGCCATATATATTTTCAAATTCATCTTTTCTTTATGTCGTTGCCTCAACCTTCTTGAGTCTTGTCTTGTTTTGCTATCATGGAATCTGCCTTTGCTGTCATGGAGATTTTCCTTTGTTTTCATGGAGTCTTGCCTTTGCATCACAACAATTCCCTTTAATAACAAACTAGCCTCACCACAAATTATTCATTAAACAATCTCTACAACATTATCCAAGCATCAAGCCATCAACATGCCAACATCAATATTGTGTCAGCCCATCAATGTATCTGCTTCTCCTTTGTGCCATGCTCCTGCTTACCTTTCTGCTCCTTTGCCATCAATGACAATATTGCCAACATATACTACTAACAACATCCTGAAATATTCCATGGAGGTGAAATTACCACCTATCGAACTGATAATTATGTAAAATTAAATTAAAATGATGGAATTTCTATTCCAAAATAAACCAACTTATCGAACATAGTTAAAAATAAATAAATCAAATAAATTATAATATCTAAGAAAAATAAATAGGCATCAAATTTTTTAATGTATATTCTTTTTATTCATTTAATATAAAACAATAATTAACAAGGACTACATAGTAGCTAGTACCTTCAGTTTAACTTAAATATAGACACATAAAATTTTTATAAAAAAATAAAACAACTAATAAAATATTGTATTGTGGAATGCCACCACAAAAAATTAAGAAATATGATTAACTAGTATTGTTTACATTACCATAAGAAAGAAAGAAGGAAAATTATTATAATGTCCACAAGGCTAAAGATAGATTATGGGACAGACTGCTTCTTCATCGGGTTGATGTATTTGACCATTTTCTTGTGAAACCTCACAATAAATGCTCATAGCTTCTTGACAAACCCCTTGCTAAATGGATTATCCCAAGAGCTAGATGCTAGAATATCTACATAACTTTCCTTGTTGTCTTTGAAGGCCTCACATTCTAAAATGAAATTCTTTTCTATTTCCACTTTTCCAGAAGAACAAAAAATATATACTCTTTCCTCCCATGCTTCTTTTGTCCTTTTCCAGTACCTTGTTTCACAACAAAGTTGATGAGAATTAATCATTAACCGAGCAATAAGAATTTTGGCTCTCCAAGAAATATTGGCCTCTATGTATGCTTTTTGTTGATGATTATGAGTGGGATTAAAACACTTCAATATGGTATTTTTTCTTTCCCCTAGCTCTTTATCCCATGTAACCTTGTGGAACTTATCCATAACAAAATATTTTATCTCTTTACTATTTATGAGACACATGTTCAACAAAATACCCCATTTAATAAACCATCTGTTATTTTTCTCCATCTAAGTATTTTTTCTTTTGCACAATATGTCATTAAGGACAACCTTATGCCATTTGCACTCTTCCATTTACTCACTTTTCTTTAAATACCTTATGATTCGCACAATAGAAATTTCTTCAATAAGAGAAGCCCCTCTTTCAGTTAACAAAATAGAGTAAAGAACTACACTTGTAATTTTGAATTTGTTTGTAATCAAACGCTTCTCAATTTTCTCAATTTCTTTACACTGCATGTCAGGTGTACTGCTCTCCCACACTTCACAACCATAGAGAATCACTGGAATCACTAGAAACCCAAAAAGAGTTTGAGTGGTTTTCAAGTCCCATAACTCTTTGTCTCTAAACCTATTTTGAAAAGCATAAATGCTTTCCAATCCCCCAAAGTTCTTTTATTTCGATTATGAGGTATTTGTAATCCACAACTTCTTCCAAAATGTTGCCTCCCAAGTGGAACTTATGTTGGTTATGTTTTCTTTTTTTAGAGAAAACCATTACTTTCATTTTTCTAATATTGACTTGCGTCCCCACCCTTCTACAAAAATTCTTAAGGGACAATAAGTTCTTTTGCAAACCAAGAACAGTTTTAGCGATCATAATAAGGTCAACTACATACAAAAGATGCCTTACAAAAACCTTGCAAAAAATGGATACCATCACCCCCTTGTGAATTTAACCACTCCTCAAGCCACCTTGCTTGACTTGGATATCGCTTCTAAAACTTTCAGAAATGCTTGCTGAAGTTCTAGTTTTGATTTTCACCTTTTCATATAGCATATGTGCAACTACTCTAAAATATAAACACACTTTTAACGTATTATTATTATTTTTTAATTGAACCCACATATAAACTCCACTTCCGTAAAACCAATATTTAATTTATATTTTGTTTATTCATAATAATTAAATCAATTTTTAACCAGGGGAAACATTGACATCAGATCAAATTTGTTGAATGTTAAACGTTAACCATTTATACTTTGTTGGGAATTTCTGATAATTCCAGAATAGACAAATAGAGAATAATACTCTGTTTTTCACACTCTGTTTTTAACACAGGAAATTTAAAAAAAAATCATTTGCGGAATATGGTGTTTCAGTAACGCAGAACTGGTGTTTCAGCAACACTCTGTTTTTGACACAACAAAAAAAATAAAATATTTTATGATAACAGAGTTTCAACAACACACAAGAAAAGGGACTTTGTATTCATTAACAATACTTCCTCTAACAGAGGGATTACAACAAGGCTACTTCAGAGGCAATTCAAAAATTTTACTGTGTAAAAAAAAATTACATTACTGTTTATGCACTGTTGTACATTACAGAAAGCAAAATGCTATGTCTTTGTACTAATATGTCTGTCTTTGCACTACTGTGTCTTCATTGTTGTGCATCTACAAAACACTCTATTTCAGCTCAAAAATCTTACACTGGTGTGTGTAAATTTTTCATTCATACATACGGGCTGCTGCATATTACAAAAAAAAAACTATCTCTGTATTGCTGTGCATTACAAAGAAAACTCCATCTCTGGTCAGCTCACAGTACTCAGAAAGAAAAAAAAAATTACATTTCATATACGGAAACCAAAAAAAAACGATTGTGTGAACCCCAAAGAAAAAACTACTTGAAATTTTGATGACCAGACTAGAAATTAAAACAAGGTATGGAGGGGCTGACAAATAAGTTTAATTCCTGAAATTTCTGGATGTTGCGGTGCATTCTCCATGTCCGTAGTAAAACCTTGTTTACTATTTTTACCAACCGTAATAAATTACCACCATTTCGTGAATGACCACCATTCCGTAATAAATCGCTGTGTAATGGTGAATTCAGACAAGGACTATAGCTGCAGCTGTTTAGTGGCGGATACGTCATTGTAGGGTATGGCAAAGGACTGGGAATGCAGTTGAAAATAATATTTCAACACTCCCCTTTAGTTTCATCTGCTAGGTTATCATTCATACCCAGACATTTTCTCAAAAACTCAAAACCTTTTTTCCCAATGGTTTGGTTCGAATGTCTGCAACCTTCTCCTGAGTTCTGCAATGTACTAAAACAATTTCTCCATTGCTTACCAATTCCCTGATGTAATGAAACCTTGTGTCAATGTGTTGAAGCACGAAATTCTTGGATAATGCAATAGCTGAGCTATTGTCACAATAAATCACAGTTCCTTTTGCCTGCTCTTGGCCTAAACTCCTTAACATCCTTCTCATCCAAACTGCTTGACATGCTGCTATTGTAGCTGCCACATATTCAGCCTCTGCTGTAGACAACGCTACAATAAGTTTTTTCTTAGAAGCCCATGAAATAACTCCTGAACCCATGTGAAAAACATAACCAGATGTGCTTTTCTAATCATCTACACTTCCATCCCAATCACTATCAGTGTATCCAACTAAATCTAAACATTTTAAAGCAGTATATAAAATTTCAAACCTTTTAGTACCTTTAACATACCTCAGAAATCTTTTTGCTGCCTGCCAATGTGCTTCTTTTGGCCTCTCCATGAATCTGGAAATTAAACTAAGAACATGCATAATATACAGCCTAGTTGCAGTCAAATACATAAGGTTGCCAACTATGCTCTTGTACAAACTAGGATCAAAATATCTGCTGCTATCCTCTTTGTTGAGTTTTAATCCCATCACTTATGGAGTGATTGCTGCCTTGCTGTCCTGCATATTAAATCTTTCCAACACTTCATTTACATATTTTTCTTGTGAGATAAAGATCTCATTTTCATTTTGCTCTACTTCCATTCCTAAGAAGTATTTCAACAAACCCATGTCAGTCATTTCAAATTCTTCTTTCATGATTGTTTTGAAATTTTCAATGAGAAAATCATCATTACCTATGAAAATAACATCATCAACATATAACACAACAATTAGTATTTTACCATCCTTTTCTTTCATGTAGAGGGTGGGTTATCCCTCACACTTTTCAAATCCATTTTCCAGTAGATAGGAATCTATCCTGCTGTACCATGCTCTTGGTGCTTGCTTTAGCCAATAAAGAGCTTTCTTCAATCTGCACACTTTTTTCTCTTGGCCTTTCTTTTCATAGCCTGGAGGTTGTTCAATGTAAACCTCTTTCATTAGCACTCGATTTAGGAATGCTGACTTCACATCCATTCGGTAAACTTTCCACTTGTTTTGTGTTGCTATGGATAGCACTTATCTCATGGTTTCCACTCTAGCAACCGGTGCGAAAGTTTCCTCATAGTCTCTCGCAACTATTGCTTATATCCTTTGACAACAAGTCTTTCCTTGTATCTTTCTATTTTTCCTTCAGTGTTACTCTTGGTCTTGTAGACCCATTTAACTCCAATGACTTCCTTTCCTTTTGGTAGTTCAACTAAATCCCATGTCTTGTTTCTTTCTATGGCGCTGATCTCCTCATCCATACCTTCTATCCATTTCCTATCCTTAATAGCATCTTCGAAATGAATAGGGTCATCAACATGACAATATAAAGCAAAAAAAAAATTCATACCTTCATTTGTTGTCTCTTGTTCATAAATATCACTTAAACTTCTCAACTTCCTACCTCTTTCATTTGGCGTACAAGTGCTTGAAGAAGAACTTGAATTTCCTCCTTGTAGTGTGCTTGGAGAAGCACTTTCATTTCTCCTCAAGGGTGTTTCTTACTGCCCTTGTGTTGGTGCTACGGTTTGGGGATGTGTTTCAGCCATCTCCTCATCATCTTCATCATGAGACAAACAGTTTTTAACATTCACTGTTTTCTCTATGCTTCCATCCCAAGCTTCCTCCTTAATGAACTGAACATCTCTGCTCACAAAAAACATCTTGGTAGATGGGATATACAACCTGTAAGATTTGGATTCCTCACTCTATCCAATGAAAATACATTTCTCCCCTTTGCTATCCAACTCCTTCCTTAGCTAATCTGGAATGTGTGCATAAGCCACACATCCAAAAACTTTCATGTCGGTGACTCCTTGCTTTCTCCCACTCCATGCTTCTTCCGGCACTCTGTTCATCACTGCTTTTATAGGGCATCTATTCAAAATGTATACTACACAATGTACACCTTCAGCCCAAGAATCATTTGGCAAATGCTTTGCCTTCAACATGCTCCTCGCCATATCCATGATTGTCTTGTTCTTCCTTTTAGCAACTCCATTTTGCTGCGGAGTGTACCTTTTGGTAAACTGTTTGTGAATTCCATTTTCTCTACAAAAACATAGAAATTATTTGGAGATATACTCACCTCATCTATTACTTATTAGAACTTTAATATGTAGCCCACTTTGGTTTTCTACAAGTGCTTTCAAATTTCAAAATTTTTCAAACACTTCACTTTTGTTCTTCATGAAATAAACCGAAGTTTTTCTAGTAAAATCATCAATGAATGTTAGAAAATATTGGCTGCCTGCTAGTGATGGAGTTT
>APFE030175259.1:5079-49766 GCA_000404065.3 Pinus taeda
TGAAAAGGAGATTGTTTGATGCAGAAATTCTTGATGATTGATTGATGTTCATGGATCAAGTCTGAAAATTTATGAAACGTGGTCCCTGGAAGAAAGAGAAGGTTGCAGCCTTCTGTAAGCCAGCACCTACGTACTAGTATCTTGGCTAGTGCAGAGCTAAGGGGGTTGTAGCTCCCCTCCAGGAGAGTCTGGAAAACGAGAGAGGGTTGTAGCTCTCTGCAGGTTATAGCTTGCGTACTGTAAAGGACTGCACCAGTACAATTGTAAAAAGAAGTTTCTAATTGAAAGAAGATAGAGACATATTGCAGCAGGTGGTTTTCACCCACATTGGGTTTCCACCTTATATCTTGTGTTCTTGTGTGTGATTGTCTTCTGCTCTGTTTTACTGTTTCTGGTTATTGGTTATTGATACACATATTAGCTATCAACATCTGAAAGATAAAGTAAATTATAAGTTTGCATAGTATACGCGGGTTTCCTTCTACATAGTTGTGGGTTTAATTAACTGAAGTAGCGTATATCATTTGGATTTGAAAAAGGAATATTTGACTTGATAATACTAATTCACCCCCCCTCTCAGTATTATTTCCAACATTGAGGATCTAATTGCATCCAATGATGCAGACACCATGTAGGCACTTAGGGAATGTGGTATTGCAAAAAAAAATTGATTCCAGGTATGAGGGCCCAAGTAGATCTATTAGACTTGCTAGTGAGAGCCTGAAATGTCCAAGACCAGGACTTTCAGATTGGTGAACATACACTCACCGTCAAGATAGAGGACATATATCTTTTGACAGGACTTTCGTGTAAGGGAGCTAACATTTCACTATGCAGTCATAGGGGTGGAGGTGAACCAACAGATTACTATGTGAACGAATATTGTGTTCAATGATCAAAAAAGAGCAGCGAGAGAATTGAAATTAAGGATATCAAAAATATTCCCCTAAATACCATATTATGTACCATTACTCACACAGCTGGAAGTGTAGCTCTGTGTCTAGCTACGAAATCACAGATGCAATATGCAATGGATTTCTTGGAGCCAATTATGTTCAATTGGTGTGAAGGGATCTTAATTAATCTAAAAGAATTACATATGGGTAATCCTCAATCATGATGATATTTTATCTTAACCATTTGAAAAATGTAGGTGTATCTGAAATCTCATTAAAGTATACGAAAATGTCTACCTAGTATAAGTTGACCCCTTTTACGGACTACGTAGACTATTTACGAAAAAGGTATAATTTGATCGATCATGGTCAAAATAGTTCTCACTTTTATTATTTTACACTTTTTCAAGCTCGGAGGACTAAACTTACGAAAAAGAACACTCTCGAGTTTGTTTGGTGGACAAATCGCTCTTACAGACGAGAGCGGTCTCCCTAAAAATAAAAAGTAAAATCTAGAAACCTTGTTGAGGAAACTTATCGCAACAACATGTACTCGAGCCCCTACTTATTTGGGCCTCGTCCCAAGATTGATGGATCCAATCCCAATCATTATGGAACCTATCGATCATTTTTGTGGATCTCATCCCATGGAAAATGGATCTCCAACCACTTCTCCTCTCCTATAAATACAATGCAGGTCAAAGGGGAAGTGGTTGGCTTTTGAAGTACTTGGTTCATGCCCTTACGTTGTCTAATTCAAGTTGAAGGCTTGTCTACAAAGGAAGGATTAGATATCTTTTAGTGGAGGCTTATGACATCAAGACTTCGGTTGTAATCTCTCCCTCTTATTTGTTAATACAATATATATTCTTTTTCTCACATGATTTTATTATTATTCACATTCATTGTATCAGAGCTCCTTAATCTTTTGATTAGTACTTTTTTTAACTTATTCATCCATGTAGAAAGGTTTTTGCACCTTTTAATGCATAAATTTGTGACAATGTTGGCAAGTTGTAATGATTCAACATGCGTTGTCGCAGTTTGTTAATGAGAAACTTGCGACAATGACTAAAATTAGGGTTTTTTCCATAATGTAATCCAGGATTCTTGTAATTCTCAAAATGCTTTTTCTTTCAACATTGTAGGGATTATTAAAAAGGGTTCATCATATAGCGAGAGATCCATATTTTTAGTCATTTTTCTAATGGTGAAAAAATGACATGGAACACATATCTTAATGGTGCAAATCCTTAACATAATCTATGTTTCTTTTATTTATTGATTTGATGGAAGGAACCTCATTGGGATTGAAACTCATCCTAATTGAAAAGGAAAACCTTTCACATCAAAACCTAAAACTTTCCCTTCTCATAACTTTCAAGTAAATGAAATATGGAGCCGTGTTTCACTAATCCATGCAATATTTAGACCAACAATAGTGTAACACTCCTCCCACCCCCTTAAAGTGCTCTAGGTCATGGCAGGTGTTACCTAATAATTTAGCCTAACCTCCAAGGTATATTATGAAGCTGGGGTTACAAATATCCTCTTCTTACAACTTTGTTAAAACTCAAAACAATTACTTCCTTCACATTCAAGTCATTGAGATCTTTCCGATGATATAAATTTTACCTCAATTTGACTCCCAATTTGAAAATTATGCAGATTCGTAGTTTAACCAATTGTATCACACCACATCAACAAGGGACTTCCATGTGTGACCCACGTGACCCTATCATCTCATCTCTAACCATTCCACATCACTCATGGCCCCTACGTGGCATTAATGTAGCCATTACGAGGTCCCAGTGGTGTTTTCCATGTCAATTCAAGCTCATAGGTCCCACCAAGCCTGACCTATTTTTGTTATGCAAAATTTTCACCTTAATCTAGCTCCAGAGAAATACAAGGTGTCATGCATTTATCCATTGTTAACACACCCTAGACCCTCAAACCTTTAGATTACTTGGTTGCGTTGAGTGAGATTCAACTTAGCAGAGATCTAGGGCTCCCCAAAGGTGTGCACTACATACCATCCTAGATCCCGAATCTTATGCGCACTTACTTAAATCTGGTCCTAACCTTCTCTAGGATCTCTCACATGTGTGCAAAATCATCCATACTCAGATTCCCCAAATATCGTATGTAGTTTTCATCTTCACAACTAAATATGGACCTTGTGCAAAGGAATTTCCAACATCAAGCCCAACCCAAATCTCCATTTATGTATTGTGCTTATCACAAAATTCAGTTCAAACTACATGCATACCATTTCCGATGAGTACATGCCTTGTCCATATGGATGCCTAGATTATTGGATGCATACACAAATGAGATTAGAAATATGCCCCATCAAATTTCCAGATGCACACAACACTTAGGTGATTAAGAAGTATTCAACCTAGATACAAAGTACATTAAGAGGGCTATCCAATTTTGGATTACTACCAAGGCTTTGCAGAGAATGAAACTGAAGGGAATTTACCTAGAATTTCCTAAATACTAGGGAATCTACCATGACACCATATTTCTAAGACAATGGCCTAATCCTGAGAATAGATCTTCAAAGATACTAGGCCATGTCCACAAGAGCTCAAGGGTACCAACAGAGCTTAAATTACCTTAGATCCTGAGTAAAATAATGAAATGGGTCCAAAGACCATATTTCACAACAAAGTTATAGACCAAGCTTTGATTAGTGGATCTCAGGATATCACAACACTATACAAATGTGCACAAACCAAGGAATCGTTAATCACTCTCAAACCAAGTGACCATCAACACTAGCTTAATCCTTATCTAACACACGACACATAAGTTACCTTCTCAACATGTGAGATAGTCTACAATCTTAAGTATAGTAATGATTCATTCAATTCATAATCATGTCTAATAACTTAAAACACATTTAATAACAAGTTAATTGAGAGACCTCACTTAAACAGTCATATTCATATGAGTACCCCTACAGTTAATGAAGAGAATAACCACCACATAGTGCCAGAAGTTCAACATAACCCTAAAGACATATAAGGCAACTCATTCACCATGAACATGAATGAATTCAACAACCTTCCATGAGTAGCGTTGAACCACAAAATTTCCAATAACATATCAGATAATTTCATCTTCCATAGTTCAAAAAGACATAAGTCATTATACTTATCTAAATAACTTTAAATGGTTAGAAACTAAAGGATGGATTTCAACTCTTCACCCAACCACAAGCCAACTATAGAACAATCTTTCTTCCAGCTAACAACCCTCAAGTTGGATTCAGAGTCTGAGGAAATACTTTCTCAAGGGAAATTTACACTGAGGTTCATTCAAACACTCAAGAGAAGGAGTACACTATCAAGGTGGTTTATCAACTACCCTTTGACATTAAGCACCACAATGACTCTCTTTCTCTGAGACATCAATCACAGGGATTCACCCAAGACCCATCCGGAGTGTTGCTCAGTTCTGGGAGATTTAATACATTATATAGGTGGTTTATCAATTGGATTTTCAATGCAAGCACTAAAGGAGCTTCTAGCCCATTGTCTAGGTGGCTTATAACAAGATTTTCAAGACAATCATTACATTATTTTGTATCCCATTGTCCAAGTGGTTTATTAACTAGATTTTCAAGACAAGAATTACAGGAGTTTGCATCCCATTGTCCAAATGGTTTATCAGCTTATTAAGAAACCACTAAGTGTTTTATCTGTATCATCCCCCTATTCTACCCCTCCTTATTGCAATGATAATTCTTATTGCCACACTAGTGTGGAGAGATCCACAACTAACCAAACCTTTTATTAAATATATGGCAATTATTGATTAAAATTAATTAATTAACATGAGCGATGAAGGGATATCCTTACAGGTCCTTGGCTTGAGGGAAGCTTGCTTACTCTCAGGTTTTTCCTGAAGCCACTTTAGTGCCTAAAGTTGCTTGCTTTCCCACCTGGTTTGAAAATCCATGATGCACATTTTGTTGAATTAAATTTAGTTGTTACTTGTAGTGAGAGAAGTTGTTATCTCACAGGTTTGATGTGATGCAATTGAGATTGAACTAACTTGGTAAAGTTCACTGACATTCTTGATGAGATTGGACTAGGGTGGTGGAAGGGTAGGTGGTGCCTATGCCCATTCCCCCCATTGCAAATAAATGAGACAAAACAGGAAGGAAGGCACCGAAGAGCCAAGGTGGTGCTCTCTTATTTATACGAAGGGATGCAAGTGAAATCCTAAATATAAGCACAACAAGGTAAATTCAGGTTTTGTTCATTGAAGTTGGTGAAATGGTTCAGTTTTACTATTGGAATAGAAGTCAGTTGTTCAAAAGTTCGTTGTTTTTGGTTTCGAATGGAACTAGGAGCTCCTTCTTCTTTGGATTTCGGAGACCATATGACCTTGGGCCTATACCCTGTGGCCTTGGGTGTTAACTACCATTACTATGTTTAAGGCCATTGAAATCGTCGTTTGATCTAGTATTTCCAATGAGTAGTTGAAAAATTAAACACACCATTGAGTGCTTGCCTTGTATGATAAACCACTCGGTGCTTGCATTTTGGCTACTACACCACTAAGAGCTTGCCTTGTCTATTAAACCACTTAGTGCTTGTCAAACAATTAAACACACCACTAAGTGTTTTCTTTGTCTATTAAACCACTTAGTTCTTGCGGTTTGGTTGTTACACCACTAAGTGCTTACCTTGTTTGTTAAACCATGTAGCGCCTTTCAAACAACTAAACACACCAATGGTTTCTTTCTAATTAGATGTTAACCACCCTCACAATTGGGTTCAATTCTCAAAAATTGAACAACACACCTATTATTTGAGTTTGGGTGAAGCCATGTGATTTGAACTCAAAAATCATGTGAATCATTGGGTTCTTACTACCAGAGAGTACTTGATGAAGCACCCGGTAGTGGACTCTATCTCGTGTGTGCTTGACCAAATCCATTGTCACAAAATTCCACTGTGAAAGCATCCCATTCTACTCTAGACTTGGCTTGGGGGTGGTTAATTGCAAGAGAGATCACAGTGTCGTTGATCTATGGTTGGGTGCAGAGTGGAAATCCCTTCTTTAGTTGCCAGTGAATTTAAGTACTTATATAAACATAATGGTTTAAGCATATTTGATTATGATTTATGATAGTGTTTGTAATGTTATTGGCTAATGTGTAGTTCCATATGCCTCATGGAAGATTGTTGCATTCATTACATGTTCATGGTGAATGAGTTTCCATATATGTCTTTATGATCAAGTGTTTCCATCTATCTGATATGTTTATTAATTTAATGGGACATTGCCATACTTAAGATTGTGGACCATCTAGCATGATGAGAAGATAACTTATGTATTATATGTTAATTGAGGAATTAGATCATCATGATAGTCGCTTGGTTTAGGAGTGATGTAATGATGGTTTTATGCACACTTTCATATCATTGTGATACATTGAAAGACATTGGTCAAAGCTTGGGTTGAATCTTTCTTGGGAAATTTGGATTTTGGGGCCACTTCCTTCTTTTACCTAGATTGTAAGGTAAATTAAGCTTCATTGGCACACTTGAGCTCTTTTGGACATGGCTTTGTACTTTTGAAGGTATTTTCTTAGGACTTAGCCAATACCTCGGAAAATTAGGGTTATGGGCAGATGTCGTGGTCTTAAGAAAACCTTCTAAATTTCCTTGAATTTCCTCTTTTTCCCTGCCTTAAAGTTTTGGCAAGAAATCTGGTAATCTGGACATCTAGTTTGGAAAGATATAGTTCCCTTATCCATGGCCCAAATATTTCATATAATAAAATAAATCATCCATAAGTAGATAACATTCGGTGTTGGATTACCATCTCAAGTTCCATTTGTAACCAGGTCTAGATCTCTCTTTGTCGAAAGATCATCATATCCAGAATTCGAGCATTCAAGGTGTGGTGAGGGTGCATACACCTGTGATGAGCTGGATTGGTGGTGAATCAAATTTCATCCTATGGGTCCTACACTAGATATGATGTGTAAGAAATAAATCTAGATTTCCTTCATAAGTGTAAGATCAAATTTGGTCATCATCTGAATTACATTAGAGGGAAGTTGGATCTAGGGAATTCGGTATCAGGGGGTGACATGAGAAGGGTGACATGAGAATGCACACTTTTGTGATGACCAGTTAATCATTGGGTCCAAATTACCTTGAATTATGGTCAGATGTCAGGGGACCTAGGGGTCTAGGGAGTGTTAAGTGTTGATCTTTGCAGTGACATCAAATTGCTTGCAATCTAGATATAACAAGAAATTTCTGCAAAACACTTCGGGGGCAGACAAGAGTGGTACCTGATGGTCAAACCTTGAGTGTAGAAACTTGCCACTACCCATCATTTTCCACTCACTTCTCACAGTTTTATGCCTATGGAATGTGACATGGAGGGGGTGTATGGATAAGGGTTGAACTAACTAACCGTGTTTCCGCTGCGGAGCCCTAAAGCCACCCATCGCCATGTCTTGGAGCTTATACATTGAGGAAGGTATTATATCTGAGAAGCATGACATGGACACCACCACTCACCACTCACCACCCTGTCTTGAGACTTATAATCTAAAGGTGATCCAGTTGGCTCCAGAGACACACACAGGACAAAGACAGCTTATGGAAGCTCAAAAATCAAAGTGATCGGAATTATTTCGAACTAAGACCAAAGTGTATATCTTGTCATCCTAAATGCAATGGTGCAAATGGTTCGTCAATCCAAGCTCATATGAGGGAGAACGAGCCAGTAAAATTTTTAGTTAAAGTTGGATTGTGGGCTAGGTTTAAGTGTCCTACAATTTGACAGACCCCGAGGCATGAAACCTAGCTCCCGAAAGCGGGCGAATTTGTTGGATCGTTAATTTGTCTAATATCCCTTATATTAGACAAATTCGAAAAAGTATTTGTTATTATATAAAATAAAATAAAATAAAAAAATAATTAATTGGGTGGCGGGCCATGACCCCCCCGCACCCCTATCGAATGAACACATAAAATTATTAAAAAAAAGTCGGCCGACAAGCTGCGAATTCTCGCAACCCATTAACTATTATGCATGTGTTATGTGTGGTGGGGCGTGGGTTGGGTCCACTGAAGGTGACCCGTCCACAGCCCTTTAATGTTAATGTTGTAATATATATGCGGTGGGTGGAGGCTCGGCGGGGGTAATGGCCGCCAAGCCATATTTAAATTTTGTTTGTGGTTGCAGGAGGGCCAATGGGGGTCACAACCTGTCAGCCCAATTTTTTTTAATAATTTTATGTATTGGTTCGATGGGGGTGGCGGGGGTCATGGCCCGCCACCCAAATTAATATTTTTTTATTTTATATAATAACAAACACTTTTTCGAATTTGTCTAATATAATGTATATTTGACAAATTAACGATCCAAAAAATTCGCCCTCTTTTGGGAGCTAGGTTTCATGCCTCGGGGTCTATCAAATTGTAGGACACTTAAACCTAGCCCACAGCCCAGCTTTGACCAAAAATTTGACTGGCTCGTTCTCCCTAATACGAGCTCATATTGACGAACTGTTCACACCATTGTGATCAGGATGACAATATCTACGCTTTGGTCTTGGTTCGAAATAATTCCGATCACTTTGATTTTTGAGCTTCCATAAGCCCCCTTTGTCCTGTGTGTGTCTTTGGAGCCACCTGGATCAATCCTCCCCACTAAGGAGATTTTGGCCCTCCAAAAGCATGAAAAATAATCTGCAACTTCTCAAAAAAGTGTTTGTTAATTTGTCTAATATCCATGACCCCCGCCACCCCCATCAAACCAACACATAAAATTATTAAAAAAAAAATGGGCTGACAGGCTGCAACCCCCGCCAGCCCTCCCGCAACCACAAACAAAATTTTAAATATGGCTCGGCGGCCATTACCACGTCGAGCCCTCCAACCACCGCATATATATTACAACATTAACATTAAAGGGTTGTGGACAGGCCATCTTCGATGGACCCAGCCCACATCCCACCACACATAACACATGCCATAATGTTAATGGGCCAGCCTACACCATGGGCGGACCAACCAATGAAACTCCATTTAATTCAAATAGCACACACCCCCGTACCATATACAATGACTCCAACAACGACCGGCGGTGCTCATGGGGCAGGCACCCAATGCGGACCCAATCCCCCCACAAAGAAAATATTATTTCAATTTTAAACGAATAGAGTGTTAAAATGGAGGGGTCGGGGTTTGACCACTCGACCTCCTCCTTATTATTCGAATTTCTAATCAATCCACCTAAATTATTTCATTGTAATATCTGCCTGAAAAATCTTATATAAACCCAGCATTTTCCCACCGCGCCCAGCATGGAGGAACCAGGAGCACACACGCAGATCAAGGACTTTTTTAATTCATTTTTTAATGCAAGGTGGAACCATGAACCTGAGAAAAACACAGGCAAAACCATGATTGGGCAAAATTCTCAGCAGGGTGAAATTTTTGCAGTGTCCAAATTGGACAAACTTTATGTGATCCTCCACCTCTTAGCGACACAAACCCGATGGCGCAGTGAGTTTCTTGATCTGAGCATCAAATATTCAGAGGTCCTAGAGGAGGGAATCTTCGAGGAATCTAGGGAGGAATCTAAAAGATTCCCTGAGCCCTAGATTTCCATTTTCTCAGAATTCATAAGTTTGACGGTCGATTTTTCATTATTCGACGCCACAAATCTGATGGTGCATTCAGATTTTCCATTTACTCATAGCATTTTTTAGCCACTTTTCATGGAATGCAGGTGTCAGCATTCATGTGCAAGCAGTCATTTCCATGCGATTCGACACTGCGAGATTGATGGTACAACTAGCTTCAGAATTTTGACATCCTCTTCTTCAAATGGCCTCAGGATGTGAGGCATATGCAGTGTGTTCATGTACTTATTTTTGCTATGCATTGTGCTGCACAGATCCCTGTTTTATGTTTGATGTGGGATCTTGTTTTCATACTTGTTTCATGATTCCTGCTTGATGTGATGCGGAATCATCTGTGTGATGTACTTGTTGTCATGATTCATCACGTTTTATTTGAGATCCCTTTGTCGTCATGTTGATGGGATACTCATGTTGTTGCCATGTATGTTTGCATTGAGATCCCTGTTATGCCATGTTGGCGGGATGCTCGTTATCATCATGCATAAGTTTAGTACATGCTAATAGGAGTCCTTTTTTGAATGAGAGTTCCTACAGCAAAACATCTCTTGGAGCCACTCCTGCATCAGGGCATTTTCCTTGTATGATAGTGACATCACCTCTTATGTACATTGTCACTATTGACAGCACTTAATGTAGCGGCCTACACCATCTTGACACCAAGGCCCGGAGACGTAGTCCCTCCTAGACGAACTTTGTTATCAACGTCTTGTTATTTTATGTTTCTGATGATTGTCATGTTCCTTCTTCTTTACAAAATGCAGATGTATTCATTTATGTTCTTTTAAAAATGCAATTTAATGCATCACAAAAGTAAAAGGTCTTGGAAGGGTCCTTTGTCATACCCGGACCCAGATCAAAGGGTAGTATCACTTCAAAGTGCCATTATGTGGGTCTATGTACATGTTGTAGCGGCTACAACAACCCTCCCAAATTTTTCCTCAGCTTCATTTTGGAGCCCCCCTACCAACCATCCTTAGCAGCATGTCTTGCACTCTCTAGGTACATATGCTTCAGTTGAGTTTTAATGGCTTATCAACTTGTGTTTGCTATCTTGTTTTCCTACCACCAGCGAGCTGACATCTCGGGACTTGGTAATTTTTTGGTTGTTGTGCTCACTTGGAAAATTGCACAGAACTAGAGGGGAACCAACCTTCCTCTTTAGAATTGTATAGACCATCAAGATAGCCTTCTTCTCTCTAGAAATGCGTAGAGCAAGCAGGCAGGCTTCCCTATGAAAATTGCGCAGAGCAACCCATCACTAGGATTTCTCTCAAAATTTGCATAGATCTTGCTGACAACCTAGGCTTCAATCTAGAAATTGTGCAGATCCTAAGGGACAACCAGACCCACTCAGCCTAGAAACTACGCAGAAGTCACTCCAAGGCTTGCAGTTCGTTGCATGCGCTCTCAAGTTGATTGGTTACCTCCAGAACTAACCAATCTTGCTTTGCATGCATGGGTTGTTTTTTCCCAAAAAAGAAAAAAAGCAAAAAGCAAGAAACATCCCTATATTTTAGAGATCCATTTTTAGCAGTTGGGGGTTAAATGCAAAAGTCATTTTAGAAACCTCCCACCAAGTATCGCTTTGTCCTAGATTTGTGGCATGCGCATCATAAGCATTGATCTTATCAAAACTATCTATTCGATGCTTCAAATCTCATTCCTCACTTTGATCTTGGAGCTCTGGCATCCCCTATCGCATCTAGGAGCATTCAGCACACTCATCTCAGTTTTTTTCGGGTAAGTCTGCTTTCCATGTCTTTTTTTTCTTTTCTGTCACTTTTTGTATTTCGATTTGTGTGAGTGTTGTTTGCTTGGTTTTTTTAGTTCATGTTGTCATTTTAATACATGTTAGCTTATATAAGCATTGTTTCAAGTTTTTCATTGCATCTCCTTGTTATCGCATGCATGAAACTGTTTCTGCAATGACAGTCGTCGTTGCGGCGACTCACTTCACACACTTACTGGTTTTCTTGTTTACTAAATCATGCACTCATTATTTGCATGCATGATCATTCACTCTTATATGCACTTAGCTTTGCACATGGATCCAACCTTCTCATGTTTTCAATCACCCATAGGCGGGTCTGGGCTACCTTGGTCCGTACCTGCGTATTTCTGAGAGTGAAGGACCTGCCTTCCTCCCAATAATTGTGTAGATCTTTCCCAACATTGGCCTCCCAGGCTTGTTATGCGCAATTCTGAGAGGCAATGCCCCATTGGCCCCCGGAATTGCACAAATTCCATTTTACCAGGTTGCATTCAAGCCGAATGAAATTGGGCATTGTGCAGTTTCAGTCCTCAACAGGCCAAGTTGGACTGTGCTCTATGCAGTTTCAGCAGTCGGCCATCCCACTGATAGTCGGGGCTATGTTCTACGCAGTCCTGGTAGTCAGTCTCCCAGCCTCCTGATGAAAATTGCGCAAGCCTTCCAGTCAGTCACCCAAGTGTGTTGCATGTTAGTCCTCAAGTTGCTTTTGGTTTTCAACTGACAGAATGCTTGCCATGAATGTTTCTCTATCTCCAAGTATCACAGTTGTTATTCCGTCTCTTAGAAGTATAGGTACAATGGCTTCCAAGAGAGCAAGGTCAAAGGGCACCATTGAGAGTGCAACTAGAGACGTAGTTGAGCAAGTGTCTTTGAGCTTTCCCATCTATGAAGACACTAAGTTTTTCATAGACAAGGAAATCAATATGAAATGGTAGGACATCAACGACATCTTTTCAGGCACATTTGAGGAGAATATTGAAGACCACAGGGTCTATGTCAACATACATAAGTCTGGCCTGTACGAGATTGCATGCAGGTATCCCGCAGACATGATCCATTGGATTGTCTTGCATACTGATCCAGAGACAATGTTGTTGAGTAGTGCCAGTGGAATAAAACTTCCTACCTTGAGGGAAAAGGAATTTTAGGAGATGTATCACTTGCTGCAGTCGGTGATCATGATGGATACACCCTTCACCAGACCCAGCAGCAGTGCAAACTCAAGATACATCTTGAAGATCTAGGTAAGAGAGCCATCTAAGTTCAGGATGACACCCAACCAAGTGTACAAGACAAGGAAACTGCAGAAGGCATATCAACTCTTGGTCATCTTCGCATGTTGCTTATGCGGCCAAGAGAGCACAGAGACCTTCCCGCAGAGTTAGGTGATTGCGTTGGATCAACTGGAAAATGAAGGAAGACATTTTAATTGGTTCAACATGTTGGATCACCGGTTGAAGGAACAAGTAACAGAAGCCCAGCATCCACCCAAGGGTCAGCAAGCAAATTTGTTCCTATCCACTTACATAATTGATGTGATTTGTGCCCATCAGCAGTTCCCAGGTTTGGGTTGGGCATGGACACCTTCAGAAACCTCTATGCACACTTATCATAGGTTGTTCTTTGAATGCAACTTTTGTGGAGTTATCATACAGCTATCTGACCACTTCGTCACCCTGGTATACAAGATGATCTTTGAGCAGGATCCACCTTGTATGTCACAGGTAGCGATGGAGGAATTGGTTGACATAAAAGATTGGTATGCCTCACCCCTTGGCACCTTCATCCAGATATACATTAAAGAGAAGGCTCTGCATGTTTTACTGAATTTTTCCATGGATAAGTTGGTCGTGCAAAAATTGTCATATCACATCTCGACAGGGTTGTCGGCGAGACTACATAGGAAGAAGAAATCACCTTGGCTCACTCTTCCTTTGTGGATCGAGTTGTATGAGATCCAGAATCTCAAGCATGCTAAGCCCGAGACGAAGGAGTTCAAGAGGTTCACTTTCGGCACCAGAAGTTTCAATCTGTATGACCTGCATTTCTTAGTGAAGCAACATTGTGCAAGAGTGTGTCATCCTTGGATCCATGGGACGTGTCATTGGCCTGAGGAAGACCCATGGAGATATTGTTATAATTTCTCAAGGCTCAATGAACCAGTCAGAATGGTTGTAGAGTGGTTAGTAGTGTAGCAGGAAGCCGCATCTCAGAGAGCGGCATAAACAGCAGCAACAGAGAGCAGCAGACCTGCGCTTAACAAAGACAAGAGGAAGGTTGCTGACAATGAAAAGGCAGAGCAAAGCTACAAGTTAAAAGAATATCCACTTGTGTTGAAAGAAACTTTGGATATTGAGGCAAAGAGGTGATAGTGCCACTGGAGGATCGCGCAAAGGAAAAGAGAGAAGCAGAAGCTAGAGGAAGCAGAAAATGAGTTGAAGGAGTTGAAGCAGTGACCCAGGTGGCTCCAAACACATGCAAAAGTCCAAGAGGACTCAGGAAGGGTCAAAAATCAAAGTTTTTGGATTGTGCTTGAACTAGGATCATGTTGAAGATCTCGTCGTCATGATCATGGTGGTGTGAATAGTTCGTCAAACCAAGTTTGTATGTGAAAGTTAAGAGCAGTCAAACTTCAGGGTTGACTTAGGTGACTGGGTAGGCTTAAGGAGGCAGCAATTTGGACAAAATCTGACCACCAAATTCTGACCAACCTGGGCCATATTTCGGGTGAATTTGTGGCCTACTTAATTTACTCCTTCAATCAATTTTTCGAATTTTCAAAAAGGCCTAATTATGGTATATAAAAAATATATATATATATTAAATATATTAAATGGGTGGCGGGCCATGACCCCCGTCACCCCCCACCAGGACCCAAAACAAAGTTCTATTAAAATATGGCTGACAGGCCATGACCCCCGTCAGCCCCCAACCAACCTCCAACTATATTGTATATTGTATTTATTTGGGGTGGGTGGGCCACCTCCGGTGGACCCGGCCCACACCCCAACACCCCAAACACCATACCAAATACAACACAACGAAACCAACATTGTGGATCCAATGGGGATTGAACCCGCCCGGCCCACGTGGGCCGGCCCCCACCGAGTGGCCACATATGGTATACAACCAAAACCCACACCATTTAATACAACACATAACAGTTATGAGAAAGAAAACCGCGCCCATTTTATAAAAAAAACAAAAAAAATTGTTGTGTGTAATTATGGCGCAGGTCAGGATTTGATCCCCCGACATCCCAGCTTTGGTTCTCTGCCTTAACCAATAGGCCAATGACCTTTTTCTTGAAAAAATTCATCGTCGGTTATACATAAACCCTTGATTTCATTTGCACAGGGGGTGTGAAACGGAGGAACAAAACCCCATTATGCAGAGCAAAACAGAGGCCAAGGTGGAGCACGAAAACTCAGATGCATTTTTCAATTGTTTTGCAGGTGGAACCATGAACCTGGGAAAAGATCATGTGGAACCATGAACCTGGGAAAAGAGCAGGTGGAACCATGATTAAGCCAAATCTCCAGGAGGGCGAAATTTTTCCAATTTCCAAATTGGACAAATTTTATGTCGATCTTACACCTCTCAGCGACACGAACCTGATGGCATAGTCAGAATTTTGATTTAAGCATCAGATCTTCATATGACCCGAAGGAGGGAATCTTTGAGGAATCTAGGGGGAATCTAAATGATTCTTGTAGCCCCAGATTCTCACTTTGTCAGAATTCATAAATTTGACAGTCAATTTTACCTTATTCGATGCCACAAATCTGATGGAACATTCATATTTTCCATTTGATCATTTCATTTTTCGGCCACTTTTCAAATTGGAGTGCAGGGGTCATCATTCAATGTGCGAGCATTTTTTTCCATGAGATTCGACGCCATGAGATTGATGATACGGCCAACTTCAGTAATTTGACATCCTTTTCTTCAGATGGCCCTAGGATGTGAGGTATATGCAGTGCGTTCATGTACTTATTTTGCTATGAGATGCATTGTGCTGCATAGATCCCTATTTGATGTTTGATGTGGGATCTTGTCTTCTTACTTGTTTCATGATTCCTGCTTGATGTGATGTGGAATCATCCGTGGGATGTACTTGTTGTTATGATTCATCATGTTTTGTTTGAGATCCCTTTGTCGTCGTGTTAATGGGATACTCATGTGCCGCCATGTATGTTTGCATTGAGATCCCTTTTATGCCATGTTGGCGGGATGCTCATTATCATCATGCATGAATTTATGTCATACTGATAGGAATATTTTTGCGCGTGAGAGTTCCTGTAGCGAAACATCTCGTGGAGCCACTCTTGCATGAGAGCATTTTCCTTGTATGATAGTGACGTCACCACCTATGTACATCATCACTATTGACAGCACTTAATGCAGCGGCCTACACCATCTTGACATCAGGGCCCGGAGACGTAGTCCCTCCTAGACGAACTCCGTTATCAACGTCTCGTGTTTTATGTTGTTGATTCTTGTCATGTTCCTTTTTAGTTACAGCATGCATATATGTTCACTTATGCTATTTTAAATGCAATTCTAACAACATCATGAAAGTAAAAGATCTTGGTTAAATCCGGGAGTTGAGTCAACTTGGATCAAGTTTGGTATTAGAGAGGTTTTTGTGTGGATGTGAATTGCAATCGTGAACAATGGAATGTGTAATGACAGAGGATGAAAAAGCGATGTACGAGACCATGCTCAAAATTTCCCAAAGGGTGGAAATAATGTATGAAGCTCTACAAAAAGAGACAGAGGAAAAGGAGCGATTGCAATTTCAGTTACGATCCATGGAAGAGGCCCTAGAAGAACTAAAGCACAACAATGAGAATCTTCAAACGAAGAATGTTGAATTGAAGATGATTCTACATGAAGAGAAAGAGGAAAAACAAAGTTTGCTACAACAATTGCAAGCTAAGGACGAGGCCTTGGAAAAGTTGCAGCGTGACTTGTTGGGCATGGAAACCCCCCACGGCATGTTTTTGGGCTCAAAGCCCAAGTTTTGTTCAAATGTATTGTAAGAATCCACGAATTGTGGGCGCAGAGCGCGAAGTATAGGTTGAGTCATAGGGTTGTCTGCCCTAAGTATTGTAATGTAATGAAATGTCATGTCAGCCTACCCATGATCTGCAGACCATGGGATTGTATAAATAGAGCGAGTCTCTAAGTTTTAAAGATAGCCAATTGGAGAGATATATGAATACGAATGATTAAGGCATAGAGTGAGAGTCTAAGTGTATTAGGTCGTAGTAGTAGGAAGAGGCTCTGCAGCTGAGTGCGCAAAGGACTAGTAGAGTCCGTAGCTGAGTGCGCAGGGCAGTGTCGAGTCTGTAACCTTGAATGAAGAAAATAAAGAGAAGTTGATTCCAAATTTGGTGCATCTACTCATATATTGCATTCTTTACATTTATCTTATTGTGTTTATCGCGCGCACTTATATGATTGTTGGATATACTATTAATTATCACTAGTCTTACACAGATAAGTTAAGTAATCATGTAATAACAGGTTAAATAGCAAGGAACCTGGGTATAATATGGATCGCGCCCCAAGTAGGGCTACGCGAAGGCAGCATCACAGGTTGTGAGGGACTAATAGGTGTGTGTAATGACGTGTAGGGTCAAACTGCGGACTGCCAGAAGCTCATCAGACATCCCCAGGGTGCAAAAACCTGGTTCTAGCACCCTCCCATACTACTTTGGGTGAGACCTTAGTCCGCGCTCCACAGAGTATTGTCGAAAGGGCCAGTAGTACCTGGATTTTCTTGGCTAAATCATCTCTGAACCTAGGTCAAGCCCATACAAGCCAACAAATGGTTCCATTGCTGGGATTAGGATCTGCATAAGGGATGTCTAATGTCGTGCCACTGCAATCCAACAAAGAAATAAATTGAAGGGTGGTTGGACAAGAAGATTCACGACTTCGCGGTGCAGGAAAACAAAAATCCGCGAGTATCTAAGGAACAGTGGTTGGAGCATTACTTGTATATGGAAATCCATGAAATTTTCTTTGCGTCCTTTCCTTCTGAGCTCTATGAGTGGATCGCGAAGCTAGCAGACAGTCAAGGAAGGTGTAGGCTCAACAAACCAATCGTGTGGACTCCGAAAGTAGTGCGCAGACTAGAAGCATCAGAAGATAGGATCGCGTGAGATGTGGACCGTTGTCTCGATCGAATTATAGGAGAAATTATCACTAAGTTCGCGATAGATACAACCATCAGCTACAGTGAGGTGGAGTGATGTTTCCTCAAGGGACCGCGAGGTAAGTATATTAAATCTTTGAACACTTGGATTAAGATGCTATTGTGTGAAAATCGGGTTATGTGAATAAATTAATGTTTGGGACTACATGAAGTGGGAATATCTACAGAAGCGGAAGTAGTGAAGAATTGGAAACCAGTCCCTTAATTTCCCCTTCACGGGAAAGCGAGGAGGAGCTCGCGAAAGTTTCTCCGAGAAGAACGGTCAGTCTGATAAGGCAGCACATTCTACATTTACCACCTCCACCCACACCGCCACCCGTCTCACCCTCCTCACCTCCATCTCCACCCACCCCACCTCCGCCACCACCACAGTTCAGTATGGTGAGTGCCATCAAACTACCGGTATTCAGAGTAGGGAATGAAGACCCAGACCAATTATGGTTTGTGGTAAGAGCAGTATGGGAATCACAGGGCGTTCTGGATGACAATATCAAGAAGGCTACGCTAGTGAGCGCATTGCAGGATCACGCATTAACATGGTACATCAAGCATTCTAATGACCATCCAAAAGTAGGAATCGCAGAAATCCAGACTACGTTGAACAGGGAATTTAGCAGGCCAAAGTCAGAAACACAATCAATCATCAGGTTTAAGGAGATCGCGATGCTTCCGGGTGAGACCCCTTGGGATCGAGACCAAAGACTGAAGGGTATGATTCGTGAAGGCAACATGACATTGACGGATGGACAGCACCGTGCATGGTTTGTAGCATCACTAACACCGCACTTAAGGATGGTATTGTCACAACAAAAACTTTCCACCCAGGCTGAAGCTTTGGAGATGGCGATGAGATTACATGAGACCCCTATACAAGACCCTGGTCTGGGAGTCCAACAAATCCACACCCAACTGCAAAATCTATGTTTGGAGATGTAGAGTTTGAAATAGGACAGGACACCTCGGCCAGAGGTGCATGAGGAGGTATGGTGCATAAAATGCAAAGACCAGGGGCATGACAAGGACCACTATCCAATGTTCGTGAATTACTTGGCAGGAGGAGGGCCAATGTTGTTAAGACCTGAGGCACAGGCAGGACCAAGCACGGTGCCTGCATTATGGTGCGCGATCTGTCACATAGGAGGAAAGCACACTATGGACAATTGTAATCTATTGCAGAAGTATACACAGACGTCCTAGCAATTGTTTTGTAATTTCTGTAGGTCGGTAGGCCATGATGAGCGCACCTGTAGAAGCTACGAACTAATAATGGATCGGACTCCTGCCTACAGGGTGCAGGAAGAAACATGAACCCTTGACCCAAATGCAGGAATGGCATGCACTGGATTTCAGGGGCGCAGTCGAGGTCAAGGTGGAATGGGACCAGGAAGGGGTCACAAACAGTTAATTTGTTATAATTACAAAGGGTCGGGGCACTATGCCCTTGATTGTACAAACCCGACAAGGACATCATGTTTGTATTTTACCCAGTTTGATCATGAGGTAGAAGATTTCCCTACATTGATAGCAAGATTGCGCGAAAAAAGGGGTACTTCAGCCCCCTCTCACTCAGAATTTGCAGATGATGAGGTCTGAACCATGCAAAGAAGACTCGAATGTAAACATGATGCTCAGGAGCGATGTGACCACTTGCGATGATAAGGGGAAACAGTCAAAAGAAAGTGCGTGGGTTTGCAAGGCTCCTACAAAGGAACTTGAATTTGATTTAGAACCCGCAAAGGAGACATTCATGGAAGCTAAGAAGAGCTTCACGGAGACCTCCACTTCAGGTAGTAAGGATCAACTAGAACCAGGGATGGATCCTTCAATGCTCACTACTTTTTGGAGACATGCATGAAACTACTATGTAATAGCAAGGTAGTAAGAGGACTACAGGAACTTATCACTAGATGCGCAGGGTCAGGAGAACTGTGTGTGGTCCAGAAACTTGGTAAGCATGCATTGCGCACAGGAAAGGAAATGAGGTTGACTGTGCAAATCGATAAATATGAAATGGATTAGGTAATCCTAGATCTCGAATCGGACGCAAATGTACTACCAAAAAAAACATGGGAACGCATGGGCAGACCCACACTACAGTGGTCTCCTATTCAATTATGAATGGCGAACCAACAGAATATCTTACCTATGGAAAGATTGCAAGGGGTAACAGTAGATATTGAAGGTGCGAGTGCGCAGGCAGATTTTGAAGTGATAGAGATTGTCGATGACAGTAATCCCTATCCCGCGCTACTAGGAATAGACTGGGCCACCGATATGAATGGAGTCATAAATCTAAAGAAGCGCAAAATGATCTTTGAAAAAAAGTCATTACACGTAGTAGTACCGCTAGATCCAGCCGAAGGAGCGCAACACATTGAACCGGTGTGTGATGACAATAGTGATGATGATCTCAATTGTATTTACAAGATAACTACATGAGAAGAGGATTGGGTGAATCCGAATGTAGATGGAAGGATTTCGTGGGAGCGCAAAAGCTCATGCACTTCATATTCAGATGAAGAGATAGAGCGATGGCAGAATCGGCTGCACGAAGTAACAATGCTTAATTGCAACATGATGGTTAGATCACTGCGCTGAGTGACAATAGAAGCAAGGGATCTATCGACATATGATGGGTTGACAACAGTGGATGAATTCCTGAGCAAATTTGAAAGCGCAGTACCAGAACAGCAGCGATTTGATGCGTTGAAGTGGACACTGTGCGCAACGCCCGCACAATGGTGGGGTACGCATCAGGAAATTTTTTAGGACAGGGGCGGATGTCGAAGGATGATGTGCCTACGCTTTGGAAAACCCCATCTCAAACTTAGAGCCAGTCAGCAGGGGCGGAACAACTTGCGCGCCCACATTTCCCAATGGGTATGGACATATGCTAAACAGCCTGCACAAGTGCACACCACTCCCAGACTAGAAAATCGGAACAAACCACAGCAGCAGGAAAGGTGACGCGTGCTACCAATTATCCACGAAGAATAATTCGATAGGGTGTGTGAAGTACTGAATAGGGTTCACCAGGTGAGACGCACTGACTGGGACCTGCGTGTACCAACGGTTTGATGGGCCTATAGGACCATGTGCAAAACCCTGACCGCGGAAACAATTCCAAAGGTACAGAATAGAGTAGAGACCGTAATTTCTGAATAGAATGCAAAGAGGAGTCCACCCATAAGAGCTTCTGCAGTTGTGACAGTGCGTGAAGGCCAGGACAAAGAAATCACACAGTTACACGAGGTCGAACACAGTTGTGACAATATACCGCCAAGAAAGCATTGAGGGCCCAGAATTGGGGGGAACGGTCGAATTTGAATTCAAAAGGTGTTATAAACATCTAGGGGCTAGCCACGAGACAACACTTGTTCACTTGAGATTTGAGCAGTTGATTAGAGCACAGAGTTTTGAGCGTCGAGCAATATTCGAGCCCCAAAGTTCGCAAATGACCACTGACAGTTCAAACAAGATGGCGGCTACCAGAGAGGTTTGGGCTTTGTAGAAGGAACTGCCGACGAGGCTGCGCAGAACCCCATGGTACATGATGTTCCCGAAGATATTGGGGTCGCACCAAAAATCCTGAATTCACCTCGGACGCTAACGTTGAAAAAAGATAAGCAGGCAGTAGGACCAGTCCGCATGTCCCTGTGGAATCCATGGTTCGGTAAGCTCTCAATGGAAGAAAAGGGTAAGGTTGTCACCATTGAGACAGATGACAAGGAGGAGGACCTGCAGACTCTCATTGCTGAGGTAGAGGAAGCAGAGGACATGGAAGAGGACATCCAGCTGGTGCGCTCTGCAGTGAAATTGCCCAAGTACGTCCCTCTGCGAAAGGGGAAAACCAAGATACCAAAGGATCTGGATGCCATAAAGAGCGCACTCCAGACCCCGCTCCTCCCTGATGGAATTTTGTTTGAAGGCTCGTACCTGGGCCACGTGCCCACAATGAAGTTTGAAGATTGGGACCTCGCAGAAAGCAAGAAGTTCCCACACTTAGAGACAGAGAGCATCATGAAGCAGAGCATGGAGGGGTCAGTCACAACATTAGAGTCGCGAAAATGGCTGCGCGGTGTGAAGAAGGTCAGATTGCTTCATTTGTTATGGATTCCACACTTTCACCACGCGCTCATCACTATTTTCGTCATTAGACAGTTGCTTTACCTTTTGCATGATGGGTACTTATGGCTGGAGGAGCCTATTCCCATCATGGTGGATCTCATCCACATAATTTCTCAGCTTCCCTGTAAGGGAAAGGACCCCGCGACGATAGCAAGAAAAAGTGGTGATTTGGCTCTTGCGGAAGCCATGAAGAAGAAATACAAGCTGAGCAAGAAAAAGAGGGGTTACGCTATCATTAGTATCAAAGATAAAGGGGTGCACGTAGCCACCCAACTCCTGGCCGGGAAGGTAATAAGAAAATGTCGTGGCAATGAAGTACCAGTGTCGGTAGTTGCGTTGGCCAAACAATGCGTAGAGGGGATCCAATTCAATTGGGCTGAGTTCCTCTGCGAGGAATTCTTGATCAACTACAGGGAAGCCCAGGAGCAAGGTAAGACCTTCCACTACGTGTGGTTGCTTTTATCCATTTTGCTTGTAGCAAGAGAACTTCCAGAGGATAGTTAGTTCCCAAGCATTGAACAGGACATACCAGAGGCCGCAAAGTACGCTTCGCTCTGGGCTACCAAGGACGCGAAGAAAATTCGCAAGACAAAGATATTCTAGGTGCTCATGGAGGTGAGCATCCAGATGTGGATTAATAGGCGGCCACGCTTGTCCCCCACAGTGCACAACAGTCTGTGGAGATTTGCAGACTTCAAGGTAGACACGCATAATATTTACATCAAGGCGCGAAAGGATCCAGCACAGCAGTGGACCAAGCTCCCCTTCATCGCCACTGATGGTGCAATTTTTACTGTGTTAGAATCATGGTTGCCCGAGTGGCGCACCCCGGATTTGGCGGAGCTGGATTTCACAGCAGCACAAAAAAGAAAGGATGAGGCCAAGTTGCACGTCACGAAGTTGGCCGAGAAGAGGTGCAATGAAAAAGCGGCAGCAGATGTAAGGGCAGTCCATGAGGTAGTAAAGGCAGTCGCGGAGTAGGCAAAGGCCGCCGAAGTAGCAGCAGTAGCACAGACAACAAGGGCCACAACAACGTAGGAAGAGGAGGGCCAGGAATTGTCTACAGGATAGGAGGTAGAGGACACAGACCTTGCAGAAGAAGGCGCGGACCCGGGCGCAACTTCCACCCAACTCAAAAAGTTGCGCATCACAGAGAGATCGGGTCCACGAAAAAAGGTCAAGGCCTCCAAACTGGCCATCGACCCGATCACATTCATAGAAGGCGACCTCTACGACATCAGTGACATGATTCGCGAGGTCACCAAGGAAGCGCTCCAAGAGGACATGTCGAAGCAGTAAACTGTGTTGGGGTGATCCGGATTTAAACAGGAACGCAATAGATTACAGAGATAACCATAAAAACAGAGATGCGATAACCATAAATAAAGAGATGCAATGGAAATAACACTTCATTTCATTAATGGAAAATACCGAAATATGCTTACAACCAGAATTGGAAATAAACCAGCTAGGACGATGGTAGCTTATCTCTGAGAAGAGATGTGCGGCTACATGTCTCTGAACTGTTCCGAACTTGTGTTACAATGAGGCTCGAAGGCCTATTTATTATTGAGAAACAATGGAAAACCCTTCACATTCCAAAACCGACCCTTAGAAGATGAAACGCCAAATTGTGGGCCCCGTTTTGGGTAAATTGGTACATCAATTTCCCGGGGTCGTAACTTTGGCATACGATCTCCGTTTGACGCGTATGATAGCTCGTTAGAAAGATCTATCCGAGAACTACCACTTTGGGAAGGGCAGCATCGGTCCATGGAACCATGTTGCCCCCAGATTTCCCAAAAAACGTCGTTTAGGGCCTCAAAACGGCTCCTCCGGAAGTTCAGGCCCCGAAAAACTGCTAAAAATAGTAAGTTGTGCTACAATTAAGGAAACTGAAAATGCTGAAAGAGACAATGATGGGGGTCCAGATGGACTTGGCAGGTGGCCACCAATATCCACCTGGATCATGGGGGCCCTAAGGACGCAGCTGTAGGAACCACAGGTGCAGCCCCCACAGGAAGGAACCGTAGCCACCTACGTCGCAACAAGCACATCAGCAGCAGAGTAGATGCTACGAGCAAGGATGGCCAATACTGGAGTGCTACCGGAAGGGGCACTATCAGCAGAGAATGAGACTGATAGAGCCGTGGTTGGCAGGATCAAGGGACTTGCCCTTAATTTGGTTGCTCTTCCACGAGACACATTATACCAACCATAAGATGACATAACAGCAAAGCTCCGTGCCAAGGAGGGCCACAGGACTCAGGTGATGAGTCAGCAAAAGATCAACATCGAACAGCTTAGCCTGCAGTGTGACGAACTGGTGTCACAAAACCAGTAGTTAGTACAAACAGTGGATGAAGCATGTCGGCATGTCCCAAAGTTGTCCATCGTCGCGGACCTACCAACAGAAATGCGGATCCACTATCTGGAAAGTGGAGTTCGAAACACGCGCAAGGAAACAATGCATGTGCAGCCAGATCTAAATCTCTACATTGCCGAGCTGTGGCTGAAGGTGTAGCCTTCCACTCCCCTGGAAGTTAGAGAGCAATGCATTAGTGCTATCCAAATAGGGTTGGAAGAAATTGGATGGGAAGTACAGGACTGTACCAGTATGTTGGACCAAGCCTTTGGAGTCCTCACATCCTTGTAAGAGGACCCCAACATACAGTGCCTGGAAACAGAGGTGCACAAACTTCAGGAGCAATACGACAATGTAAGGGGAACTGTGCAGAAAGTCGTCCTCACTCAACGCTTGCAAAGATGCAACAAATCAAGGGCACTGAAAGAGCAGGTGGATGCTGCAAGATAGAAAGAGACACTTCTAAAAGCGCACGCCCAGCCATGTTTTGATGAGGCATTCACCATTACGGCAGATATCGAGGGCAAGCTCGCACAGATGTAGGGGCTTTACGTGCTAAGCTAGGGATTTGATCCTCACAAAGAAGCATCGGAAGAGCACGTGCAGCAGGTCCAGCAAACTGCAGAACAGTGCGTTGCAGACCTCCGAGTAGTACGGGACGAGTTGGACAGCCTTCACGCCAAGATCTTTATGCTGATAGAGTGACTCAGGGACGAGTCATGATGATTGTGTTGGGGGCCTGTTAGGCATGGAACCCCCCCCCCCCCCCACCCACAGCATGTTTGGGGCTCAAAGCCCAAGTTTTGGTCAGATGTATTGTAAGACTCCACGAATTGTGGGTGCAGAGCGCGAAGTATAGTTTGAGTCATAGGGTTGTCCGCCCTAAGTATTGTAATGTAATGTAATGTCATGTCAACCTACCCATGATCCGCGGACCATGGGATTGTATAAATAGAGCGAGGCCCTAAGATGTAAAGATAGCCAATTAGAGAGATAGATGAATACGAATGGTTCGGGCATAGAGTAAGATTCTAAGTGTATTGCGTTGTAGTAGTAGGAAGAGGCTCTATAGTTGAGTGCGCAGAGGCCTAGTAGAATCCGCAACTGAGTGTGCGGACCCCTGCAGCTGAGTGCGCAGAGGCCTAGTAGAATCTGCAACTGAGTGTACGGACCTCTATAGCTGAGTGCGCAGGGCAGTGTCAAGTCTGTAACCTTGAACGAAGAATAATAAAGAGAAGTTGATTCCAAATTTGGTGCATCTGCTTGTATATTGCATTCTTTACATTTATACTATTTTGTTTATCGCACGCACTTATATGATTGTTGGATATACTGTTAATTATCACTAGTATTACACAGATAAGTTAAGTAATCGGGTAATAACAGGTTAAATAGCAAGGAACTTGGGTATAATACGGATCGCGCCTCGAGTAGGGTTGCACGAAGGCAGCATCACAGGTTGCGAGGGATTAATAGGTGCATGTGATGACATGCACTCAAGGTCAAATCGTAGACTGCCATAAGCTCATCAAACATCCCCAGGGTGTGGAAACCTGGTTCTAGCACCCTCCCACACTACTTCGGGTGAGACCTCAGTCCGCGCTCTACAGAATGTTGCCGAAAGGGCCAGTAGTACTAGGATTTTCTTGGCTAAATCATCTCTGAACCTAGGTCAGACCCATACAAGACAACATGACCCATGTGAGGTAAAAAGTAACTCCCCATCTTCATGTATGTTTCCTAATGATGATCACTCTATTTTTGAAAATAATACCACGAGAATTGGCTCCATTCTGTTGAAGAGAATGGGGTATGAAGGAAAAGGCTTGGGAATTAATGGCCAAGGCATTGTCAACCCCATCAAAGTAGAGGAATTACCCCATCGGGAAAGACTTGGGTATGTTAGAAAGCAAGTTGGGGAATGCGCCGAGACAACTAGCGAACCACCAACAACAGATGATGAGAAACCATCATCAATTCTTTCCAAATCGATAGTGGAGGTAAAATATGTTGATTTCCCTTCAGTCTCATCTTCACATAGTATGATTTCTATTGGAAATGTGGAGATACCAATTACAGGGACAAACATGAGGCTCCTTACCAGGATGAGGCACAAAAGTGGTCAGCCATTGGAGGTTGAGCAGAGACCTCAATTTGCAAGCTTGGGATACACCGAAGGAGAATGCTTGAAGGTGTGAGATTCTTCTGAGACATCGTCGGAATCGTCGAGGAAAGAGAATGATAGGAACAAATTCCCCCCATCATCCCATGGCAGTGCCCATTGTAGGGAAAGAGTTGAGGCAAGCTCTCATTGAGATAATGACATCAGAGACAGCAAGGAAAGGTATAGCCAGTTTCGATATTCGAATGTTCATTTCTATTATAATCATGTTGTTAATGATGAATGTAAAACATGGCATCGAAAAACATGTACCTTTTGTGGATTACATAACCATACATTTTCTAATTGTTGGAAAAGAATAGCAGCACCCAAAAGGAGAAGGCATGAAAGACCCTCTCAACAGCAGGTAAAGAAACATGTTAAGCAGATCTAGAGGAAGAAGACCTATTGTAGTCATTCTGAAAAAGGTGGCCATCAAAGAGCCACATGTTGGAAGCTCCATCTAGAGTAGCGCCTTAAAGACAAAGCGTTGGTGCATGAACCAGATGAAATGATTGTCCAACCAGCGAATGCGCCACAAGGAGGCGACCCATTCACCTTGATAAGTGAAAAATGGTTTCTAAAAATGTTAGCTTTTCATGGTCGTGCTTTTGTAAATCATTTGTTGCATTTTAAGATGTAAAAGTGATGATGTGTTTTCCATCACCTGCTAAGCAACAATGATGTCTGGTCTTATTTTGTGTTGCATTTTAAACTGTGAAAGTGATGTCGTGTTTACATCACTTGTCGAAGAAAAAATAGTGTTTGGCCTTATCTTTGTAAATCATGTGTTGAAGTGATGATGTGTTTTCCATCACTTGTTGGAGAAACAATGATATGTTGGCCTTGTTTTCATAGCTGGGATATTGTTTCCATTTTGATGTAAACTTGACCACCGAGTATGTGTTAAAAACTTGCAGCAAGTATGGGATGCTTGGGTCATTATTTGGTCATGAAAGTCAAGCCTATAATTTGCAAAAACAATGTACTACAGGTTGTAGAGGTTGGAGGTGTCGACTCATCGCTTAAGGCTCCGAAGAACAAAGGTGAAGGAGATGGAAGCGAGACCTTTTAGGATGCTTGTGATGCAGACAAGGTATAGAGAAGTTGCAGATTATTTTTCATGCTTTTGGAGGACCAAAAGTTCCTCAGTGGGGAGGATATATCCAGGTTGCTCCAGACACATGAAAAAGTCCAAGAGGACTCAAGAAGGGTTAAAAATCAAAGTGTTTGGATTGTGCTCAAACTAGGTTCATGTTGAAGATATCGTCGTCGTGATTGTGGTGTTGTGAACGGTTCGGAAAATCAAGTCTATTTACGAAAGTTAGGAGCATTCAAATTTCAGGGTTGACTTGGGTGACTTGGTAGGCTTAAGGAGGCAGCAATTTGGACAAAATCTAGCCACTAGATGCTGGCCAACCTCGGCCAGATTCCAGGTGAATTTGTGGCCTACTTAAATTGACTCCTTCGGTCAATTTTCAGAATTTTCAAAAAGGCCTAATTATGGTATATAACAAAAAAAATAAAAAATAAAACATATTAAATGGGTGGCGAGCCATGACCCCCGCCACCCCCCCACCAGAACCCAAAACAAAGTTCTATTTAAATATGGTCGACGGGGCATGACCCCCGTCGGCCTTCAACCAACCTCAAACTATATTGTATATTGTATTTATTTGGGGTGGGTGGGCCACCTCCAGTGGACACAACCCACACCCCCACACCCCAACTACCATACTAAATACAGCGCAATGAAACCAAGACTACAGAGCCGGCGGATTGAACCTGCCTGGCCCACGTCAGCTGGCACCCACCGAGCGGCCCCATATGGTATACAACCAAAACCCACACCATTCAATACAACACATAACGGTTATGAAAAACAAAACCGCGCCTGTTTTATAAAAACAAAAAAATTGTTGTGTGTAATTATGGCATGGGTCGAGATTTGATCCCCCGACCTCCCGCCTTTGGTTCTCTGCCTTAACCAACAGGCCAACGACCTTTTTCTTGGGAAAATCCATCATCAGTTTATACATAAACCCTTCTTTTCATTTGCACGGGGGGGTGCAAAACAAAGGAACGAAACCACGTTATGCAGAGCATAATAGAGGCCAAGGTAGAGCACGGAAATTGAGACACATTTTTTTAATTGTTTTGCGGGTGGAGCCATGAACCTAGGAAAGGAGCAGGGAGAACCATGATTGAGCGAAATTTCCAGGAGTGCAGGTTCTCACTTTGTCAAAATTCAGAAATTTGACAATCGATTTTACCCTATTCGATGCCACAAATCTGATGGTGCATTCATATTTTCCATTTGATCATTTCATTTTTCGGCCACTTTTCAAAGTGGAGTGCAGGTGTCATCATTCAATGTGCGAGCAGAAATTTCCATGAGATCTAACGCCATGAGATTGATGGTACGACCAGCTTCAGCAATTTGACATCCCTTTCTTCAGATGGCCTAGGATGTGAGGAATATGCAGTGTTTTCATGTACTTCTTTTGCTATGAGATGCATTGTGCTGCGTAGATCCCTGTTTGATGTTTGATGTGGGATCTTGTCTTCTTACTTGTTTCATGGTTCCTGCTTGATGTGACGTAGAATCATCTGTGGGATGTACTTTTTGTCATGATTCGTCATGTTTTGTTTGATATTACTTTGTCATTGTGTTGACAGAGACTCATGTGTCGCCATGTATGTTTGCATTGAGATCCCTTTGATGCCATGTTAGTAGGATGCTCATTATCATCATGCATGATTTTATGTCATACTGATAGGAATCTTTTTGTGCGTGAGAGTTCCTGTAGCGGAACATCTCGTGGAGCCACTCCTGCGTGAGGACATTTTACTTGTATGATAGCGACGTCACCACCTATGTACATCATCACTATTAACAACACTTAATTCAGTGACCTACACCATCTTAACATCGAGGCCCAAAAATGTAGTCCCTCCTAGACGAACTCCGTTATTAATATCTTGTCTTTTATGTTGTTCATTCTTGTCATGTGCCTTTTTCGTTACAGCATGCATATATGTTCACTTATGCTATTTTAAATGCAATTCTAACAACATCACGATAGTAAAAGAACTTGGTTAAATCCGGGAGTTGAGTCAACTGAGATCAAGCAGCAACTCTGGGAAGAACAAGAGTTGTGCAGAAGAGAGAAGGAAGCGCAGTAGGAACAGGAACAGAAGGAGGCACAACATGCACATATTGGTGAAGTTGTGCCTATACAGGTCATTGATTCATCCGAACAACTGGAACATAGCAGACAAGGTGAGAAGTCACAAGAGAAGGACTTTGCTCAAGAGATTGAACAGATGCTAGAGTAGATGGACATGGATATGGTTCAGCCTGATTTAGATCAATACGTTGACCTCATGCCTAAGAGCAAAGAGGTCACCCCACTGACCTCACCATATCCAGAAGCAGACAAAGTCCCAAGCGATCAAGGAGACATTGAAATCCTTGAAGACAATCCGAAAGCAGAGATGCACAACATATCTTTCGATGAGTCACAACACAGAGTTATGCAGTCACGTAGAGTGCCCACTCTGAATGTCCATGTATCTCCTGCACATTTTGAAGAATGAGTGATCATGTTCGATGTGCACAAACATCCAGCTGCATTGGCCAATGCTACAAGGGCTTATGTCGAAGCCACTAGATCAAGTGTTAGATTCTTGATAGCTAAGAATGAGCACATGGATAAGGAGATACAAGTGGCCATACAGGGAGAAGAGCAAGTTACATCATCCGTCAGAGAAAAGTTGAGGAGAGCGATACTAGATGAAGTATCGTCTCTCAAGACGGTCATGCGGAATTTGTACTTCAGGTTCCTCACCGTGCATAAGTCAGTTGTCCACCTCAACGGTTGGTAGCAGTGTTGTTCTAGGAGAGAACGCATATTGTCAGATCTACACAATGTTATCGATCACATGAAAATATGGACAATGAGGTATAAGGGAGCCCCATTGCACTTGCCAAAGATGATGAAGCCAAATGCAGTGCACCCAGAGTCAAATCTGGAACTATGAGGAACTCCCGCAACTCGTCACCATCTTGCAGGGTTCACATGCATGAGTGTTCAGGAGCATGGATGTCATTGTGTGCACGCATGCAATCCCATCCATTGGCACACTCACTGAGGTGAAGACAAAGAACCAAGTCTGACTAGATTTGGACATGTACTTTGATTAGTTGATGTGCATATCCACCAACGTAGACTTGCAGATGAGTGCAGACACTATGCACCAACATGTTGTTGGTCCGGCTACACTCAAGACCATGATGCACATGCTATCCAACAAGTTAGACAGAGGTGCCAAACTAGTGTACCTGGATGCAACGAAGGCAAGAGTTCACTTTCAGAAGGATGTCACTACAGAGTGTGCAAACACCATAACAAACTACCAAGCTTGGCATCATTTAGCCACTGTCGATCATCGAGAGGATGTCGAAGAGTTAGTCTTCCCACAATTGTCTGAGTCTTAGTGATGTCTTGCATGGTTTACTCAAACCTATTTTTTTCTCACATGGATACATGTGCAGATTGTAATGTAAACATGTTGTAAAAGTGAAAGACCAAGTGTCAATAGTAGAATGTAACAGTCATGTGTCAGTTGAAGAGACATGAGGGTAGGTGAAGAGTCACAAAAAGGAATGTCAAGGGTCACCCCACTGTTTTCTATTTATATAACCTCATAACTCATTGTACAGGCTTTTGGGAGCCAAGATTCCTATAGGGATAACTTAGAGAAAGCTTGGAGTATATTGTAACGAGCCTTGGCTTCTCCACAGTGTAGATCTAGTACATCTCTTTGGAGGAGCAATCGGCAGTGACTGTAATGTCCCACTATCGGGGCTAGCGGTTGTCATGGTTGTATGTATGATTGGATCTTTCACTCTTTTAATATAACAGAGCCAACACATTTCATGCATATGTTGTCATTATATTTCGTCTATCTTGGTTACTTTAATGATGTATGTGGTTTAATTTACACATGTATGTATGGACTATTATGTATGTGTTTGTATGTATCTTATCGAAGCGTGTTGTTGATATAATCCATCACTTTGTATCTTCGGTTATCCTGCTTTCCATATCGTGATGTCTTTCTATTCGGGTGTTCCCTTTCAAGATGTGTGTTATCACAGGTTTCTAAGGGCCACACTCTTCTCCCTTTCGTGTGTTAGAGCCTTTCATGCACATTCCTTGACTTGCTGCAAGGTCACACCCTTGTTACCAACAAGGACATCTTACTTACCTCTACAGGTAACCACAGTCAAGGTTGTTATCACAAAAAATTGATCATCTAGCCATAATTTACTAGATGTGTCGAAGTACACCATGTAGGGCCAATTTTACCATAGTAAAATTGCTTTCGCTGTAATAAATTACTTAATAAACCACATTTTCTAAGTCATTTATAATCAAACCCATGAAGAATAATTAAATAAATCACTATTTATTTAATTATCTTCTAGGAATAATTAATTAAATCATTGTTTAATTAATATTCCTTGTCACATTTGACCCAATTATGAGAAATAAATAGATAAATCAATAATTGTCTTATTGATCTTTAGGAGTAATTAATTAATCACTGATTAGTTATTATTCCTTGTCAAGTTTGACCAAATCCCTTAGGAATAATTAAATAAATCATTATTTGTTTATTATTCCTTAACCATATTTCTTGAGATGATAAATAAATCATTTATTATTTATTTATTTATTATAAATAAAAGTTTAAATACTTTTTCCCTCCAAACCAAATATAATAAAATATTCCAAATTGTTAATTCTATAATGAGGTTAATAATATTTTATTATTGCTCATTATTCGAGGATAACCTAATATTTTGTTATAAATAGAAGGGTTTTCCATTCATTCTTCACTTTCGATTATTTTCATTGTTGCACTCACTGTTGCAGCTCTGATTGTTATCACTATCATAAACCATCTTCTTTTTCATTTGAATTCTCATTGAGCTCAAAAATTTTGTTTGCTGGGTTTTACACATTATAGAGGAGAAAGACTCTACAAAAGCTTAAGACATTGAGGATAGCCAAGAACCCGTCCCATAGAGGGGGGTTGGTAACATTATTTGTTCCCTTCACAGGTGTTGTTTAATAAAATATATTCTTTATATATCTGGCTTTCATTGGATTAATGGAGTTATTTACGCTTATTTTACTATTCTATCTTGCTCTTTAACTACGTCTGTTGCATAGATCAGGGCTTTGGCAGGTTTTGTTTCTATCGTTTTCTACAGATCTACAGTCTTTCACAACCATTTTTAGTGTTAGGGTTGTTTTTCATCCACAGCCTAAAGTGATTTCTTTTCGTACACATTCAAGAAGAATTCTACATAACAAATTGGTGACTCCACTGCATTTTTAATTCTGATTTAGAAACCTGGGTGACCTTTAGTTTTCAGCTTAGGGTTTTTCTTTTTTCAATCTCTTAATGTTTTTCATTAAGATTCTAACCCTAGATCAGTCAAATTTCTAACTTCCATAAGTTTTTTGGTCATTTCCGCAAGTCACAGGAACCAGCCACGACAGACGCCGAAAATTTTTCCGAGACTTACCACCCAAAAACTGAGGAGAAGAAATTTCACTTTTCTGCCCCAAAAGTGTGATCTGGAGATCCAGAGCACTTTTTGGCCCAAAAAGTGTGATATCCCCCTAAACAAGTCAGTACCTGCGATTTTAGGTTTTCTGGGAATTTTTCTAATATGTTTCTAGGTTTTGTCGAGAGCTATCTGCTGGGTTGGTTGGCCATTGTCTTAGCTTGCTTAGGCCTTGATCTACTCTGTTTCACTAGTTGAAGTGGAATTTTGCCCCTTAGGGATTCTAGTACACTTCCACCTTTATAGGAGGAGCTTAACTAAGTAAGAAGTCTGAGTTTTTGCAGAGATTTCAACAATATTTTCTAGATCTCTACCTTCATGTTTCAGATCTTCAAACATAGGTTGTTTCCATCCAAATTTATCTCTGGAACCTTGTTCGGTCATTTTCCTTGGGGTGCCACTATTTTCCCTAGGTTTCACACCCATCTCCCTATATTTTTGCAGTGACTTTCCTCTCTATTTTTTTGTTGTTGTTGCACCACTTTCTAGTAGCATAGTGTCATTTGATCCTATTCACATCAACGCTTATATATCTTGGATTTTTTTTGTGTTTTTTCAGTTGATTTCGCCACTAACTAGCATAGTGTATGAAAACCCAATTTGTGTGGGGTTTAGAGAGTTGATTTGTTGTTCCTGTTTTTAATTTTAGTTTATTTCAGCAATATTTTTCTTTTTTCAAACACGATCTGGGCTTAATTAATAAACACACTTACACACACAAGCACACCTTAAGTGAAGGGCACTTGGTTTACACTGCGAAGCCAAGACTTAACTTAATTAATTTATCTCCCCACATAGAGACAAAAACATATTGTTTATCTTCCTTCACCATTTTCGTGTTACTTGTGTCTTATAACCATTGCGCCAGTAAGGTGTTTGTCACGGAGACTCTTAGGCCTTCATCCCCAGTTTCCACTTAGGCATATCACTCCTCCCCTCAGGGTTTGAGTTCATAGTCCCCCGAGTCCCCATACCAACTCTTCTTCTGGTTCATCTGATTCTGATCCTCCTTCACCACATACAGTCATCATGTCAGGACCCACTCCAAGTGTAGGAAACCAACCTGGTGTTGGCTCTAGTTCTACCCCAATAGTCACATCTAGCAGAACTGTCTCAGGAATCGTTTCGACAGCTCCCATGCTACCTTTCATGGTTGGGTTAAGCCTCCCGAATTTTATCTAGTTGATTAACAACCCTATACACCACGATGTTGGTTGGCCATCTATGCCAAATAAGCTTCCCTCCAACATTCCCAAGTTTGAGGATAATTGTGAAGAGGACCCCACCAATCATGTTTGCTCCTTCCATATGTGATGTTCATTCAATTCCATCACCGATGATTCCATTCATCTTTTGTTCTTCCAATGCATGCTCACTGGAGATGCTCCGAAGTGGTATATCAACCAGCTCGCTCCCTCTCATTCCAATTTCACGACGCTTGCTAAAGTGTTTCTTTCATATTTTTAGTTACCTCTCCGATACAACATTGGTACGAACATCTTGACCACATTCCTTCAGTCCTCTGTCACCCATCTTTCCAATCATGTTCAAGAATGGCGTAGAAGGAGGACCATGTGTCATGCTCCACCCTGCGAAATCGTGTCAACCTCAATTAGTTTCTTAGAACTCTTTTAGCGCCTATTGCCAAAGATGTCACATCTCACTTTCCTTAGAAAGAGGAAGAGGCCTTCCAAACTGCTCTGAGATATGACTTGATTTATGCTCAATCTGGTTATGGCTATACCATTATGCCAGACCTCCCCCGTCCTGGTGGTGCCAATGCACCGAGGGCATCTCACGCCGCTGACAGTATCGTTGGAGCTATTTCACATCCTTCACCATATACTTAGTAGAGTTATTGCTATCCGCAGGGGGGCACCAGTTCCTCCAACACCTATGCCCCTCCTGCCAGCAACATGTATTCAGGACAAAGAACATCTTATGCATTTACCCAACCACATCAGCAAATGTCAGGGCCAGTTAGTGCTCAACCTATCTATCAAACCATTGCCCCTTCACCATCTTATACTAATGCACCATTGAGTGCTCCAGCCCCTCAAGCATTAGCGTTGTAGCCTCCCATGCATCCTCAGCCACAGAAGCCACCGCCCCCTCAAGGTCATGTGTTTTCACAGCAAAGTGCGACCAATCCCCAAAATTTGAAGAAAAAGAACAAGGGTAACCAAGGTGGTCAACCTAATGAACCCCAAGGGAACCAGCCTAACACCAACAACCAGCAACAGGGCAACTAGCCCAAGCAGAACAAGGCTATTCGTACGAACAAGCCTTGTGCATGTTGTGGTGTACATGGCCATTATACTCATGAGTGTCCCCTCTTATCCCAGATGCACCAAATGTGGGAAGCCCAAGAAGCTTATAGAGGTCAATCGCCTATGCAGCAATCACCTCAGAATCCTATGCCATCTCAATCAGTCGTGCTCACAAATCCTTTCCCTCAGCAAGGATTTGTTGTTGTTCAACCTTGGCAAGGTCAAACAGCCCACCCTCCTCAACCTTTTGGCCCTGATGACTACCATATCCTCAGGATGAATTCTGATGAGATCAATACCTCTAATGTCAACTTGCAAACTCAGTCGCATCAATATAATAAGCCATCGACTTCATCTGCCACTGAGTCCAAAACCAAAGCATCTAGTGAGCCTCTTATGACACCAAATGGTCCACTACAAATCCCTCAACCTAAACTTGAGTCAATTACTAAGATCCCCAAGGGACCATTATGTTGTAACGTGACTTCTAACCTAGTTTCCCATACATACAGTATAGTAGATGACTTGGCGCAATCCCCTACTGCCATGTCAACGTTGGAAGTCCTTTAGTCGTGCCCATATCAAAAGAAAGATCTACTAAATTCTTTGGGCGTAGTAGATCCTTTAGATGATTGTTTGATTGTCTTTCTTGTTGATACGTCAGAACATCCGCCATTACCTCCATCTTTTGCTTTCCAGATACCAGTCAAAGTCCATAATGTAATCATCTCCCGATGCATTATTAATGAAGGTGCATCTACCTGCGTGATGTCTGTTGTCATTTGGAAGAAACTAAAGTCACCTAAACTGTCCCCATCCACCATCACTTTGTGTGCTTGTGATGGTCACTCCTCCCAGCCTCTCGGCATGTATCGCAATTGTCTAGTGACTCTTGCGGGCAAGATTATTCATGTAGACATCGAGGTTATTGATGCCCCTCTATATTACAACATTCTATTGGGTTGTAGCTACACTTATGCCATGTCAGTCGTCGCATCTGTGGTTTTCTACAAGATGTGTTTCCCCCATGAAGGGAAGATCGTCATTATCGTTCAGTTGGCATACTACGATTCTTCATCCTTGACCTCCCCTGAGTCCATTGTATCGTCGATGTCCGACAAGCTGTCTCCCACCTCTCTCACTGGTGTTTCACCCAAGATCTACAAAGATTCCTCATTGTTGGGTGCTTTCCCTAGTCCTCCCCCTCATATCTCTGAGCCTAACTCATTGAGTGTTTGCATGTTACAAGCATCACAGGCTGCTCAAAAGAAGTCTGGTACATTTGATCAACAGTCGACTCCTCAGCACCCTATTGTTACCATTTCAACTAAGCCATCTAGATCCACACCCCCCAAGACATGCTCCTTTTATGGGTGCCTCTCCTTCATTCCCACCAGGAACTATTCCTCCAGGTCTCAATCATCCAAGATTTTTTCCGCTGGGACATTACCTTGCAAGATAGATACCTTTCTTGTTTCCTCCTCCTTGAATATTTTATGTCCTTGTCATGGCTTCATTGATTCTCCATAATATGACTTTAGAGGTCCTAGTGTGGTACATTGGTCCCCCAGCGAAAACTCTACCTGGTCATCTTAGACCATATCATGCTTTGACCCTGGTTCAACCAATCCCTACGACACCTGTCACCACTCCAGTTCCACCGCAACCTCAACAGGAACCCAATCTTGTTGCAAAAGCATCTGGACAGGGGGACAAAGCTAAGAAAAAGGAACCTAAGGACAAGGCTTTCCAAGCTCCTTCCGCTCCCAAATCTCCAAAGCTAACACCTCCATGCACTTTGTGTGAGGTTGTTGGCAAGCCACCAATAATTATCCTGAGCTTCCTCATCTCAAACCTTTGGTTCATGAAACGTTCCCTGAGTCAAAGATCCCTGAGGTCCAAGTTACCTTACCGGGACTAGCTAAGAAACTCAAAACGTTGCACACAAATCACCCTTGTGCCTTGCGTGATCATTATGGTCACTATTTTCATTGTTCCCTAGTCTCAACGAATTTCTTGATTACCTTCAAGTGCTTTGTGAATACGAGGCCACTCGTAGTGGATCACCTACTCCTCTACATGTGGATTCTAGTACCACTAGCACGACAAAATAGGGGGACTCTGGCCCCACCATCATGATCCCTCCCCCCAATGTCAAGATGACGGACTCTACGATCCATATCCTTTACCTGTCATCATCCTTGAGATCCTTGCGGGAAAACCTCTCTAAGGTTCTCGCGTGTGCTTCTATCAAAACTCCTTCGTCGGAAACCCAGGTCTCAACATCAGTATATTTTCCATCTACTAGCTCGTCGTCTACCATTCCAGATGATGTGTATGTGAACCTTCTTTCTTTGGATGATGCACTAAGTACTGCCACCACATCATGCAGTCAATCTTCCTCCCATCCACCCATCTTCCATTTTGATGAGGACATCATGGAAGCCATGACTACCCCTCCTGCTAGGGGGCATCATTCCCACCATTGCATACTAAATCAGTTCCATCCATCACATATGCTTGTGAGCAGTATCCCATGCTTGGGGGCATGATGGTTTTATCCTGGCCATCTTCTCAATTGATTAACATAAGTCTCGTCCTAGATCCCACCAAATCTAGGTATGGTCGATTATTCTCCCATTCCTAGATAGTTTGTCCTACCAGCCTCTCTGGCGATCCATATTCACATCGCATATCATAGGCATTTGATACCATATCTTCAAATATTCTACTCTATGTCATACCACCTTTACCACATAGTCCCCATGTTTGACTTAGTGGGTGAGAATGATTCTAGACCTCCTCTAGTAGTTCATTCTCATTTTCCTCTTCCCTTAATTCTTCAATAGGAACCATCGTTTCGAGAAGCATTAAGGTCATCTTTAGACAAGTAAGGCCACTTGCGTGAAAGTCAAAGATCCATATTTTGATGGTCGGTTTGTCTGCTACGATCTCTATAAGATTTAGGGCCTTTTCCTCCTCTCTCCAAATTCACCACATCTCACTTAGCAAGTGAATTCAAATTGGAGGGAAAACGTCCTTTTAGAGAAAAACCCACAATTTTTTTGTCACCCATTGCAACCAAATCATAGCTCAGTTTGACCAATCGTTAGCACCATTGGAAATCTCTCATTGAGTATTATAATGGGTCTCTCTTAGTTTTTCATGATTTGACACTTCACCAAGAAGCCATTTTTCCATGAAAGGTCACTTCGTCGCCTCTTAAAATCAAATTTCTTCATATTCGATGCTTGTACCTTGAGGACCACCTCCTCTTAATGCTTGTTGTCTCACATGTTGATTTTCGTCATGAGTAACCATCATTTTCTCATGTCTTTATGGTCCCCAACGAGCCTATTCTATGTGGTAGCGTCATCATGTCACCCTTGTTCATAGCATCCATGGTGAGTCACATTTACATCCATGGAGTCTTTTTAGTGTCCCATTGTATCATGTCATAGTATTCCATCCATCTTTCCATACCATTCATCTCGTGTTGCCCAATTTGGCCTTCATTTAGACTGTCCCCCATCCCCTCCAGAGTCGAGTCAATCGTTGCAAGGTCAACCATGCACTTTATGCTCTGACAAGGGAAGTCATATGTTTGTCCCTCAGTCCCATCTTCCCCATTCTCCCTAGTGTCAGTCCATCAGTCACATTACTATTTTCCCTCGTGCCTTAGTTGAGGATCCTCATTGCCTCACCTATGGCGGGCCCTATTATGTCAACATCAGCACATCTATTCGAGAATAACGGCCTAGAGGGCAGTGTATCTTGGTTCCATATTTCACTCTTGTTCGGTGCCTCAGATCAAGTAAAGGGAATCATCATTTCCCTTTGACTTGTTTGTTTCATGCTCATGATTCATACACTTGACGGTCTAGTGATGTAGCAAATTGTACCAATGATTCTTGGGTGTGTGTGAGATGTTTCAGACCTCATGAGGCGGTGGCCCTTCAGGTATCCCCCCACATGCCTAAATGCCTTCCTATTATCCTATAGCCTCAGATAAAAGTTCTACAGATTTGATGGGTTTGGTTCCTGCCACTTACAGTATTCATAGCATGCATGTCTCCTTCAGATGATCCATTCAGTTTTGCAGAGCCCTTTCCTATTCAGCGGGACTTCTTTGGTTGTTCTACCCTCTCTCCCACCCATTTTTTGAGGGAAGGTCCATTATATCTCTTGTACTCAGATGTTATTGTATTCAGTCTCGGCTCATGTTTTTTCCAAGTGCATTATGTATATGGGACACATTGTATTATTTTCTGGCTCATGTATGCCAGCATGTCATGTACCATTCAGCATGTATGTTATTGCTCAGTTTCATGTTTCTAGGTGCATCATTATTTTTGTACTAAGTTATCTCGACAGGTATAGGTATGCCTCCCCCACCTCATTGAGATCCGATACCACAATATAAAAGGAGACTTGCATTGGTCTCGCCACCTTTGTCACTATCCTCTTTCCTTCAGCTCCATTGGTCTCTCTCTCTCTCTCTCTCTCTCTCTCTCTCTCTCTCTCTCTCCACTTCGTTGCCTAGTGACTGTGTCCTTCCAACGTACTTTGGTCATATGTTTTTCTCATAACACTCGTACGTTGGGGGGCAATCTGTTATCACAAAAAATTGATCATCTAGCCATAATTTACAAGATGGGTCGAAGTAGACCATGTAGGACCAATTTTACCATAGTAAAATTGATTTCACTGTGAGAAATTACTTAATAAACCACATTTGTTAAGTTATTTATAATTAAACCCGTGAAGAATAATTAAATAAATCATTATTTATTTAATTATCTTCTAGGAATAATTAATCAAACCATTGTTTAATTAATGTTCCTTATCACATTTGACCCAATTATGAGAAATAAATAGATAAATCATTCATTATCTTATTTTTCTCTAGGAATAATTAATTAATCACTAATTAGTTATTATTCCTTGTCAAATTTGACCAAATCCCTTAGGAATAATTAAATAAATCATTATTTGTTTATTATTCCTTAACCATATTTCTTGAGATGATAAATAAATCATTTATTTTATTTTTTTTCTAAATAAAAGTTTAAATATTTTTTCCCTCCAAACCAAATATAATAAAATATTCCAAATGGTTAATTCTAGAATGGGGTTAATAATATTTTATTATTGTTGATTATTCCAGAATAACCTAATATTTTGTTATAAATAGTGTTGGATACCTATACTAATAGGTTTCATATTTCATGATTGACAAATTCAAATGCCAAATATGCTCTGCTTTGCTGATACAAAGATCCCATATTTCCAAGACAAGGCAAGGGGTGTACATGCCTTCATGTTTACTAAATTTTGATGGATGGTCCAACAGTCTAACCTGGATCATGCCATGTTTCAATTTGTTGTTGTAGAATAGAGAAAGAAGTCTGTCCAAACTGTTTAATCTTGGCAGACCAATAGGTAGGCAGAGAAACTAAGGTTCCCAACTGCTTAATCTGGGGCCTTGGAAGCAATAAGGGTAGTGCTAAATAGGCAATCAAAAGAAAAAGCCAATGGAAAAGAAAAGGCACATAAGGGTCTGCAAGTCCAAGTGCACCCTCCAAGAAGAAACAAAAAATGTTAGGCAAGTAGATGGGTAGGTAGATGGGGTTGCAGAAGTGGTATTCCTTTCAAACTAAATCTTGTTGGTCAATATAAGGAAAACAACACAATGGAGCATGTCTAACTTCCTTTTTTCCTTGTTTTACACTCATTACTAACATCCCTAAACCAGTTGTGTTTATCAAAGAATTCAAGGTTTTATGTTGGTTCTAGTTTCCCTTAAGAGCCACATTTCTTGTGCAAAATTCTTTTCATTTTGATCTACTCCCTAAAACTAAGTGGTTGTTAAATAAACTTAGTGATATCACTCCTCATTCACCTTTTCCCTCCATATTAACCTCTAAATTCTATTATCTAAATTCCCTATGTCACCCTTTCCCTACTATTATAACACCATGGTGTATAAACCCCAAGCATTTTATAAATATCCCCCCCCTTGGCATTATAGCCCTATGTTCACTACTAGGGAATTAAATTGACATCTGGTCAGTTTAAGAACCCAGGCCTTTACTCTTTTCCTCCTTCAGAATTCATTTACCCATTCAACCCTTCATTTACTCAAAAAACCTTGTAAAAAACCCATTTTCACCCCTAACCCGCTCAAAAGGCAAAAATACAGAAAAACCCACTTTTCCGACTTATCCTAAGTTTTGGAGCTATGCGCGACTTTATAAAGAAATACATTGAAAAACCATACAAATTCGCAAATATTCCAATGTCCCGCCGGGCACGAATCCCATAAAAAATACTTTTTTTACTGCCCGCCCGACGCCGTATCGTCCGGACAAGTCATCAACCCATCGACCGTCCGATCGGGCGCTTTTCATCCAACGACTCACATGGATATCGGACCAGCCCCGACGTCTGAAAGATAGCTTCCGATATCTGTCAGAGGGTGACGTCAGGCCTCGGCCACGCGTCGCCCCCACAGTGTATCGGAGCCCCCTCTGACAACTCCACTTCCGTATCAAAAGCGGTGCGATATCATATCGCCTACGGTTTCGAGTTTCCGCCAACCCGCCTGCCAACGTCACTGCCAGCATCACTGCTACATCATCGCTGCGTCTGCGCCCCCGTCCGCCATTGCTCCACCTATCTGCCACCTCACCATCCCCGTGGACCACTCATAAGCTACCACGTCACCTGATGACGTCATCCGACCCTGACCCCACCCGATGACATCATCCGAAAAAGGCACCAATGTTCCAAAAAATCCATATTTTGGCCAAATTTTCGCGTTTCTCGCACTTTTTGCAAAAATGTCTGTGTTGTCTTCTGCATGTATTTTACATCCAAGCTCATGCCAACCTGCTGAATTCAACCTGGAGACCATCGGCGCGCCAACCCACCTGCATTTGTGACCCCGACTGTCAGTTTACCAAGTATTTATCCCTGCGAATCTTCTCTGCACCTGGTTTTGTCTGCAAATAGCCAAAATTAACTTAAAACACAGAAAAAACATATAATTCATCGGCAAATCCCCTGTGCCTAGTTCCCATTTGAAGTCACAAGGTCGAAATTCACCGGCTAAGCCTTGTTTACCAGAGCTTTCACAAAACACCAATTCTGTTCGCACAATCGTGAACAGGGAACCCGAACCTACACCTAATTACTGAGAAAGAGTTTGTTAAAGACAAGTGTTTGCCCTTTTTTAGTGTTGTGTGCAGTATTTCAATTACTGCAATTGACCCTTTCGTCCTCTGTTTCTCGACAAATCACCCCTCCTTCCAAGAAACGCTCTTGTCTGTTACTCTACACAGTAACACTAATTCACATATAAAGCAGAGTTTTAAAGTAACTATGGATACACCAGTAGCACCTATGGCCCTCAATGTTGCCCCTTTAAATGCCCCTCAGAGAGAATTGGAGTGGCAGCGATAGCAGATTTGGATTATCAAAATCTCAAGAGGAATTTCTAATGAAAAAAGGCAAGTTCCACATCCACCTGTCTAAATGATTAAAGGCCAAACATGAGGACTGGAACAGGATGTATTGGGCATTTTGGGATTCCTTCCTCCCAATCTTCAGGCTTCCTCAGGTAATCAATTTCCCTTGACCTAATTCACCTATGTGTTGATGGTATATGATGCCTCAGAGAGTTGTGCTTGACCCTTCAGGCTCAGTTGTTTTCTACATTACCCCTGAGGCCATCAGAGAGATGCTGCAATTCAAAACTGAGAAGAAATTGGTTCCTTTGTCTTTGTTTGATCTGATAAATCAAGGAGCTAAGATGTTGAAAGATGCTCAGATCACCAAGCTGAACCAACTATATATTAAATCCGATATTGTGCAGTACCCTCCCATTTCTCATGTTTACCTCAACCCATTGGGCAGGGACCTTGCAGATATGATCAGTCCCATTCTAGGTTATAACTCAATTGAGTTTATTGATGAAACTGTACTGGTAATGATGCTCAAGTTTTCCCCTGGCAAAACTCCAATCTGCTATGACTATGCCACCTACATATTAGACAAAATGCATGAGCAATTGATGAACCTATCAAGGGAAAGGGTGTTCAGATACTCCTCCTACATCTACCACTTGATTTTATACTATCAACATGAGAAATTTTCCTTTGCTATGAAAAGAGTGGATGCACAAGGAAATCCAAGGTCAGTAGTGTATTGGACCTCAGCTTTTCACTGCACAGCCTATTCTCCATACACTTACTGTGAGTTTATCGACCTTTTTATCCACCCAGCCATGTCTCTGTTCCTGAGCTCACCTCCTCCAAGACTAATAGATGAGATGCATAGGATCCTTCAGTTGTCCAAGGTATACAGCATTGGGGATTGGTATTTCTACCAAAATCACACCGTTATTAGAATATATGGTTGTGAGTTACCCCCATACAGACTGCCCAAATATGTGCCTATGAGATTGTTTTCCCTTCAATACTTCAAGCAGTTTGGGAATGCTGATGTGAAGAACTTTTCAGGCAAAGGCAAGAAAGCACAACTGAAGGTAAAAAACCAACTGGGCCACTTTGTTTTAAACAAAAGGGAGGAAGGCTGGCAAGAGGCAGACAGAATGCTAGGAGGCCTTGGCCTAAAGACCAGTTTCCTCTGGAAACCTTATGACCCCAATCACTTCATAACCTTAAGAAGGATCAAGTATAGGCTGTCCAGTTATGACCATGTGAGGCTGCCTCACATAGAAAAATATGCAAATCAACCAAAATGGACGAGAGGCACATTAGAGGAACCTGTCACACAAGAAGAGTTAAATGAAAGAGCACGAAGAAATCTCCTAAAGATGGCTGACTTGGAACTTATTGCACAGGTATTTGCTCTTACAAGCCCTCAAGTGGGAGCAGTTGCCTCATCCTCCACAGCACACCAGAAGGCAGTCAAAGCCATAGATCAAACATCTAGCAAAGGCAAGGAGAAAGAAATGGAGCAAGAGCAGCCACTTCAGGAAAAGGTACAACAACAGGGAGCACAGCAACAACAACAGGTACAGCAGCCAGAAAAGGAGCAGCCACTGCAAGAAGAGCAAATAGCAGAGGCCCCAATGGTCACTGAGCAGCAGCCACCACAAATTGTACCTCCTAGGCAAGAAACAAGAGCTGAAGCTTCAGTCCTCCAAACCCCTCAAAAGGAGGACATAAGTAGGAAAAGGGACAGAGAGACTCCCCTCACAACATCAACAACTCAAGGGGAAAAGAGGCAAAGATTGAATCCTTTTTCAGAGGAAGAAATTCCAATAGGGCAATCTTTGGGCATGGGCCCACCTAGCATGGAGGCCTCTGCAAGTTCCTTCCAGCAGGAACAAGATTGGACAGCAGGAGGAGAAGTTAGCTCCTCAAGCCAACAAAAAGGAGGTGAACCGAGCATCAAGCAGCAGTTCAAGGACATAAAGAAGAGGAATGAGCCCATAAGGATACAATTATATAATCATCTGTTGAAAATGGCTCCCACCAACCAGCAAAGACTTATGTCTGCC